>JAACNH010002093.1:0-47206 GCA_019447015.1 Hymenochirus boettgeri
TGGCCATGGGAGACCAGGGTTTGAAATCCGGGCTAGGGCAGCTAGACCTGGAAATGTACTGGATAGTTGTGTACTGGTTAAAAGCACTGCCTTTTGGCATTGGGAGAACAGGGTTTCGAATCCTGACTAGGGGGCCAGTATACCTGGAAAGTATGGATAGTGTGTATTGTACTGGTGAATAGCACTGCCTTTGGCATGGGTGACCAGGGTTACGAATCCTGGCTAGGGGCAGGCTCGACCTGGAAAGTACGGATAGTGTACTGGTTAAAAGCACTGCCTTTTGGACATGGGAGACAGGGTTGAATCCTGCTAGGGCAGCTGATACCTGAATTGTACTGGATAGTGTACGGTTTTTAAAAGCAGGCCTTTTTGGCATGGGAGGACCGGGTTCGATCCTGGCTAGGCGAGCAGCTATTCAAATGTTTGGTTATTGGAGGATTATAATACCCTAGTATATAATAACCATATAATAACCTAGTAATAAACGCCATATAATAACCTAGTCATATAACCATATAATACCTAGTTAATATAATAGCCATCTAATACCCTAGTCATATAATAACCATATGATTAACATAGTAATAAAAACCATATAAATACTAGGGTTATATTAATAATTTCTCTGAAGTTTGGAAGTCGAAAAGGGAATAAACGAAATTTATATAGTTCGGGCCATCTCTATGGTGAACTATGTCCAACATGCTAGCAATAGGTTATGGACTTTAGTTAGCTGCATGGTATATATATATATATTATATATATATATATCCGCAAAGAAGGTATCTAATACTTAAATGACGTGTTCACCTTAAAACACAAAAACGGTTAATCGTGAGTTACTGACATGGCCGAAACTTCAAAAGCTTTTGTTCAATTTTTGGATTTACGGATAATTACTTTCACGGGCTCGGAACGTTGTTGAGGGTTACACGGGCCCTCAAAAAAATACAATCAGACACACTACTTTCGTATATTTGCGAGGGTATCAAACGTTCAAGGGTGTATTTCGAGGGACTTAAACGAAAATAACTAAAACAAACCCCCTTAAAAAACCTTCTTCCCATAACCAAAAATGTACAATTTTTTATCATTTAACCCTCCGAAGAAAGTGCTCCAAGTACCGAAAATCGGACACGAATTACTCCCAATGGTTTCGGATTTTGGAACATAGGAGGGGTTAGTTCTGGGGCAGAGATCTGCCATTTCATTCGATACAGTTACACCCCCAAACTACAACTCTAATAATAGTTTGCACTTTATTACCATGCATACTAGCCCAGATATTTATGGATTAATTAGTGTTCCCATTTTTGCAGAGTAAAGTGGCATCCCTCCCTTATGCAGTCAATAAAGACCGTGACATCATAACCAAACCTTTGCCATGAGACGTATATAATAATCTCTATGGAGAAGAAGGAGGAAGCAAGATACCTTTGCAGAACAGAAGAGATAATTAATCATTAAAGGGTATCTCCACCCCAATATCCTACGGTGTCGCAGTGTATGGACCCACCTCACCAATCATAACCCACCACTGTTTTAAAACCTAAACGTGCCCAGAAAAAACATGCTTGGAGCTACTTACACACTATGCCATTTCTACGCATAGCGGCGGAACCTTATTTTTCCACAATTGCCTGCGGTACGAAGCACAAAACTATGTTGCATTGTGGCCGGACCAGCTCCACGTTGTGAAGATGGATTATTTTGGGGGATTTTGGGGAGAGGACCAGCCAATCACGGACAGGCTACTGCTATGGAGGAGCCACTAGGGAGCACGCCATGAGGAGAAGCTAGGGAAACGGAAGGATTTTGACCCTACACAGTGGGGCAAGAGTGGGTTCCAATTTAGTTTAATAGTGAAGAACAAGGGCTGGTTTCTAATGTAAATAGTCCTAAGAGGTTTAGTCGGGCACAGTGAAGTTTGAACGGATCAACTGGAGTAACTCAGCTACAGTTGAATGGGTAATTTCATCCCCACATGATTCTTGGACTACCTTGAAAATAGAGCTCTAGCCACTAGGTTGTAAACATCGAAAACAGGCCCACAGCGTATGTACAGCAACTCAATAAAAACATAAAATCACACAAAATATCGAATATCAATCCTATCATAGATACGACACAACATTTTTATAAAACAAACGCCACCCTCCATCTGATGTAACTAGGGTAAGAATCTAAGTGCTAAAGCCTTCAAACTTGGGCGTACCCAATGTTTTATACTCTGTATCGACTCAAAGCACTTGGGTCAGGAGATTCCCCCGATGGTAGTGTACCAATACAACATTTACTGCAAACCTTTTAATAGGGGGTTGGACCATCTGCTTCCAATGGGAGGAAACAGGAATGGACCAGGAAGCAACATCTAAAGGTACATGTTCTGACCATCTAATGTAACCCAGTGCGGTGTTTACATTAGAACTAATACACAAGATGGATGTTTTCGGATTTACGGCTCGTGGGAAAAAAGGAGCGTATTCGAAGGGTTTGGAAGCACATTTCGAGGGTTACTGATTATACACAGGTTATTGTTAGGTGAACCCTCGAAAAACTAACTTGAAGGTTATAATAACCCTTTCAAAACAATTCTGAAGGAAACTAATTTCAAGTTTGCAAATGATTTTGAAGGGTTATTGAAGTTTGAGATTTATTTCAGGGATAACGAGAATAACTTGTTATTTGGATAACCCATCGAAAATGTCTTCCGAAGTCAAGAATCCGGATACGATGTCGCCCCCAGGTTTCTGGACGGACAAAATCGGAGGGGTTTCAGTTTCGGATCATCAGGATCCCATCTCTTCTAATACACTAGGAAACATTTTTTCCCCAAAATAAGAGGGGGTGGATTTCAACCTACTATTATACTGTACAACAATACAACAGAAAACCCTACTTGGTTTTATTTCTTGGTGTTTTTTTTCCTGTGCTAATGGGCCCATAGACGCCAAAGAACGCACAATTATACGATCCGTGGTTGTCCAATTGGTTTAGATGATTTTCAATCATCTATGATCACAAATCGTACAATATGGTATGGACCACGATTCTTTGCGATATGGACAAGAACACTTCAGGCATGTGATTGTGGGTGCCAAAAATCAACTAACATTCAATACCAGTGGACAGCCATTGCCCTGAGTGGGTGTTTAAATTTAAAATTAAACAGCTTATCAGCGCATCCAAACCAGAAAAAACTCTCGTTAAACCAATCACCTTGATTTCTCATTTTATTTTTTAAAAAATTGTCTAGTATCTTGTAACTTCGTGTCTTTTTGCCTTTTTTTTTAACTTTAAAAGACCACTTATAAGCCATGTTGCAAATCATGCAGAAAATAACAGAGGAGAGGACAGCATTTCATATGCAGCATATTTCATTCCGACAAGCACTTGGTGAGTCATCAGGAGTACGTAACGACCTTTATACACTATTTATATATCGATTTGGTTCAATTTAATAGAACTAGAAATAAGATGCACTGGGGAAAATAAACATGGACCTGTTTATAAACAGACGTGCCCTGTTTCATATTAAAAAAAGTAGAAAAATCAGCATGCATGTATACATGGTGCCTTGTGTGACATGGGAGTACCGAGCGAGAACCTCTGCATAGTGTTTATTAGTGCATGCATACAGGGGTGTACTCATCTAATGAGGCAATTATGAGCAAAATGCTCAGGGCAGCACCCCCTGATAAACATCAAAGAGGAGCAGGACAGAGGCTCACTTTAATTTTGTACCACCAAAATTATGGTGTGGATAAATGTCTTTTTGAGGAGAACTGTGTATAAAAACTGACTGTGTGGTGCAGTTTTTAAAAAGACAAATGTTTAAAAACCACACATTCCTGGAAGCCCACACTCTGTGGTTTGCGGTGGTGCAAATCATGCGGCAAGGCCAAGTAGGTACATAAGGGCAGATTAAAAGTTGTCTAGTGGCACAAAAAAACCCTAGGGACACACACCCTGCAAGATAATTAATAAAAATACAATATAGAATACCAAAAAAACAAAACATTTGCATCAATTTCGAGTGGTGTGAGGGGTGTCCACAAGGATGAAGCGAAGTCTGCTGCTTGAATACCTGTTACACAAAAAAGAAACTTGGGTTGTAATCTCTGAAGTTTGAGTTTTCTGGGCTTGTTTTTAGATTTTAGAAGAAGAAAGCGTGACACTTGATGGTATTAGGTTTGGTATAAAATGCTATTAGCAGAGGTATTAAAACGAACAGGAATGAGGATCATAATCTAAAAAACATCCAATAAACTAAAAATACCTCCTGTACATGGCATTACAAGGGCAAGTACACCCTTAAACAAACAAAAAACTGGTGAACGTGTTATACTGCCTGCACCTTACTCCTATTTTTACCATTTTATTAGAGTATTTGGGTTAACACCAGAGATTTATGATAAGTTCTATTCCTTTCTGGCAAGGTATCTGCCTACTCCCTCTGCTTAATGAGCTTTTTTAACGCTTGAGCATGTGCATAGGAGGGCAGGGGTTGAAACAGCAAGTCAATCAAGTTAGGTTTGTGATGTAGCAGTCACAGCTTTTGATTGAGACAGCCTGAGAATGGGAGGCCAGTTACTCTGCCGAGGGACAATAAATTATCCTTAAATATCGGTAGTAATGACAGGTAATTTAAATTAAATTAACGTAAATAAAAATGTCAGGGTTATTCAGTAAAAAGTTCTTACTTAAAATGTGATCTTTCGGCCCCAACAATCAGACGAAGCTTACAAGTGTTAAATAACATCTGATTGCGTTGGGCAAAAAATGAGCACCCATTTATTAAACGATTAAAAACTTTTAGTTGAATCTCACCGTAAGTTCAGGTGATTCCACTGTGTTAGAAGGATCTGAATTGACTATATTGTTACCTTGGGAAACGCTCAGGCGGCTAAACAATATTGTGTTCTGTGGATGTCATCCTATTTTACACAATACTTTCATTTTTGGTTACCACGCTCCCTTAGGTCAAACCTTTATTTGGCAGGTGCCCCATGGCTTGAAATAGGACTAAGCCAAACCACACCATACATGGTATTATCAAATGTATCGTTTGAAGCCAAAAACTACACATACCTGGTATAGAAATGTATCTGAGCCAAAACCTACACATTGCCTGGTATAGAAATGTATTCGAGCCAAAACCTACACATACATGGTATAGAAATGTATCTGAGCCAAACCTACACATGCCTGGTATAGAAATGTATCTGAGCCCAAACCTACCACATACCTGGTATAGAAATGTATCTGAGCCAAACCTCCTACACATACTGGTATAGAAAATGTATCTGAGCCAAACCTACCACATACCTGGTATAGAAATGTATCTGAGCCAAACCTCCACATGCCTGGTATATAAATGTATCTGAGCCCCAACACAAGCCCTGGTATATAATGTATCGAGCCAAACCTACACAACCTGGTATTATGAAATGTATCTGAGCCAAAACCTACACATACCCTGGTATAGAAATGTATCTGAGCCAAACCTACACATACCCGGTATAGAAATGTATCTGAGCCAAACCTTACACTACCTGGTATAGAAATGTATCTGAGCCAAACCTACACATACCTGGTTATAGAAATGTATCTGAGCCAAACCTACAAATACCTGGTATGAAATGTATCTAGCCAAACCTAACTACCTGGTATAGAAATGTATCTGACGCCAAACCTACACGTACCTGGTATAGAAATGTATCTGAGCCAAACCTACACATACCTGGTATAGAAATGTATCTGACAAACCTACACATACTGAGCTAAAAATATCGAACCAAAATAAACTTACACATTCCTGGTATAGAAATGTATCTGAGACAAAAACTACAACATATGGTATAGAAATGTATCTGAAACCAAACCTACACATACCTGGTATAGAATGTATCTGGCCAAACCTACACATACCTGGTATAGAAATTATCTGAGCCAAACCTACACATACTGGTATAGAAAAAATGTATACTGAGCCAAAACCTACACATACATGGTATAGAAATGTATCATGAACCAAACCTAACATACTTGGTATAGAAATGTATCTAAGCCAAACACTACCACATACGTGGTATAGAAAGTATCTGAGCCAAACCTACAATACCTGGTATAGAAATGATATGAAACCAAACCTACACATACCGGGTATAGAAATGTATCTGAACCAAACACACATACCTCGTAGAAAATGGATCTGACCAAAACTACCACACTACCTGGTATAGAAATGTATATCTGAGCCAAAACCTACACATACCTGGTATAGAAATGTATCTGAGCCAACCTGCACAATCTAACTTGTATATAGAAATGTATGAGCCAAAAAAACATCAATACCTGGTTATAGAACTGTATCTAAGCCAACAACCTACACATACCTGGTATAGAAATGTATCTGAGCCAAACCTACAATTACTGATAGACATGTATCTGAGCCAAACCTCACATACCTGGTATAGAAATGTATCTGAACCAAACGTACACTTACTGGTTAGAAATGTATCTGGGCCAAAACCTACAACATACCTGGTATATAAAGTATCTGAGCCAAACCTACACATACCTGGTATAGAAATGTATCTGAGACAACAACTACACATACCTGGTATAGAAAGTATCTAAGACAAACCTACAAATCTGGTATAGAATGTATCTGAGCCAAACCTACACATACCTGGTACTAGAAATGTATCTGAGCCACACCTAACAACCTGGTATAGAAGCATGAGCAAACTTACACATACCTGGTATAAATGTATACTGAGCCAAACCTACACATTACCTGGTATAGAAATGTATCGAAAACCAAAACCATAACATACCTCGGTATAGAAATGTATCTGGGCCAAACCTAACAATACTGATATGAAATGATCTGAGCCAAACCTACACATACCTGGTATAGAAATGTATCTGAGCCAAACACCTACACACACCTGGTACTAGAAATGTATCTGAAACCAAAACTACACATAACTTGGTATAGAAAATATATCTAAGCCAAACCTACACATTACCTGGTATAGAAATGTATCTGAGACAAACACTACACATACCTGGTATAGAATATCTACAAACCTACACATACTGATAGAAATGACTCTAAACCAAACCACACAACCTGGTATAGAAATGTATCTGAACAAAACCTACACACCTGGTATAGAAATGTATCTGACCAAACTACACATACTGGTTTAGAAAGATATCTGAGCACAAACCTACAACATACTGGTATGAATATCTGAGCCACTGCACATACCTGTATAGAATGTATCTGAGCCAAACACACATACCTGGTATAGAAACGTATCGAGCACAACCTACACATACCTGGCTAAGAAATGTATTAGCCAAACCTACACATACCTTGTATAGAAATGATCTGAGCCAAAACCTACACATACCTGGTATTAGGAAAATGTATCTGACCAACACGACATACTGGGATAGAAATGTATCAAGGCCCAAACCTACACATACCTGGTATAGAAATGTACATCTGAGCCAAAACCTACACATACTGGTATAGAAATGTATCTGAGCCAAACCTACACATACTGGTATAGAAATGTATCTGAACAAAGCCTACACATACCTGGATAAGAAATGTATCTGAGACAAACCACAATACCTGGTATATTAGAAGAATGTATCTGGCAAAACCTACACATACCTGGTATAGAAATGTATCTGAGCCAAAACCTACACAATCCTGGTATAGAAATGTATCTGAGCCAAATACATACACATATACCTGTATTAGAAAGTATCTGAGCCAAACACTACACATACCTGGTATATAAATGTATCTGAGAAACCACCAACATAACTGGTATAGAATGTAATCGAAGACAACCTACACATACCTGTATAGAAATGTACTGAGCCAAAACCTACACATACCTGGTATAGACATGTATCTGAGCCACACCTACACATACCTGGTATAGAAATGTATCTGAGCCACAAACTTTACACATACATGTATAGAAAATGTATCTGAGCCAAACCTACACATAACTGGTATAGAAATGTATCTAAACCAAACCACACATACCTGGTATAGAAAATGTATCTGGGCCAAACCTACACATACCTGATATAGAAATGTAATCTGAGCCAAACCTACACATACCTGGTATAGAAATGTATCTGAGCCAACACCTACCACACACTGGTATAGAAATGTATCTGACCAAACCTACACATACTTGGTATAGATATGAAATATATTAAGCCAAACCTACACATAACCTGGTATAGAAATGTATCTGAGACAAACCTACACATACCGGTATAGAAATGTATCTGAAACAAACCTACACATAACTAGGTTATAGAAATGTATCTGAACCAAACCTACACATACCTGGTTATAGAAATGTATCTGAACCAAACCTACACATACCTGGTATAGAAATGTATCTGAGACAAACCTACACATACTGGTATAGAATGTATCTGAGCAACCTGCACATACCTTGTATAGAAATGTATACTGAGCCAAACATTCACATACCTGGTATAGAACTGTATCTAAGCACCAACCTACACATACCTGGTATAGAAATGTATTCTGAGCCCAAAACCTACACATACCTGGTATAGAAATGTACTGAGCCAAACCACACATACCTGGTATAGAAAGTATCGAACCAAAGTACACTTACCTTGGTATAGAATGTATCTGGGCCAAAACTACACATTAACTGGTAATAAAATGTATGAGCCAAACCTACACATACCTGGTATAGAAATGTATCTGAGCCAAACCTACAATACTAGTAAGAATGTATTTGACAAAACCTACAATACCTGGTATAGAAATGTATCTGAGCCAAACCTACACTACCTGGTATAGAAATGTATTCGAGTCAACCACTCAATACCTGGTATAGAATGTATCTGAGCCAACATTACACATACACTGGTATAGAGAATGTTCTAAGCCAAAACCTACACATACCTGGTATAGAAATGTACTGATTCAAACCTACACATACCTGGTATAGAATGTTCGAGCCAAACCACTACATACCTGGTATAGAAATGTATCTGACAAACCTACACACTACCTGGTATAGAAATATCTGAGCAAACCTAACACATACCTGGGATTAGAAATGTATCTGAGCCAAACCTACACATACCTGGTATAGAAATGTATCTGAGCCAAACCTACACATACCTGGTATAGAAAGTATCTGAGCCAAACCTACACATACCTGGTATAGAAATGTATCTGAGCCAACCTACAACATACCTGGTAATAGAAACTGTAATCTGATCAAACATACACATACTGGTATAGAAAATGTATCTGAGCCAAAACCTACAACATACCTGGTATAGGAAATTTATCTAGAGCCAACCTACACATACCTGGTATAGAAAATATCTGATTCAAAACCTACACATACCTGGTATAGAAATGTATCTGATTCACACACAATAAATACCTGGTACAGAAATGTATCTTGGACAAAACCTACACATACCTGGTATAGAAATGTATCTGAGCCAAACCTACAACTACCTGGTATAGAAATGTATCTGAGCCAAACCTACACTACCTGGTATAGAAATGTATCTGAGCCAAACCTACACATACCTGGTATAGAAATGTATCTGAGCCAAACCTAACAATACTGGTATAGAAATGTATCTAAACCAACCTACACATACCTGGTATAGAAATGTATCTGAACCAAACCTACACATACCTGGTAATAGAAATGTATCGAACCAAACCACACATACCTGGTATAGAAATGTATCTGAGCCAAACTCACACATACCTGGTATAGAAATGTATCTGAGCCAAAATACACATACCTGGTATAGAAATGTATCTGAACCAAAACCTACACATACCTGGTATAGAAATGTATCTTAGCCAAAACCTACACATACCTGGTATATAAATGTATCTGAGACAAACCTACACATACTGGTATAGAAATGTATCTGAGACCAAACACTACACAATACCTGGATAGAAATGTATCTGAGCCAACACTACACATACCTGGTATAGAATGTATCTGAGCCACACCTACACATACCTGGTATAGAAATGTATCTAAACCACAAACCTACACATACCTGGTATAGAAATGTATCTAGGGCCAAACCTACACATACCTGATATAAGAAATGATCTGAGCCAAACCTACACATACCTGGTATAGAATGTATCTGAAGCCAAACCTACACACACCTGGTATAGAAATGTATCTGAACAAACTACACATACTGGTATAGAAAATATATCTAAGCCAAACCTAACACATACCTGGTATAGAAATGTATTCGAGACAAACCTAACACATACCTGGTATAGAAATGTATCTAAACCAAACCTAACACACTACCTGGTATAGAAATGTATCTGAACCAAAACCTACACATACCTGGTTATAGAAATGTATCTGAACCCAACCTACACATACCTGGTATAGAAATGTATCGAGCCAAACCTACAATACCTGGTATAGAAATGTATCTGAGCCCAAACCTGCCACTACCTTGTATAGAAATGTATCTGAGCCAAAAACATTCACTAATTACCGGTATAAACATGTATCTAAGCCAAACCTACACATACCTGGTATAGAAATGTATCTGAGCCAAAAACCTACACATACCTGGTATAGAAATGTATCTGAGCCAAACCTACACATACCTGGTATAGAAATGTATTGAACCAAAAGTAAACATTACCTGGTATAGAAATGTATCTGGGCCAAACCTACACATACCGGGTATATAAATGTATCTGAGCCAAAACCTACACATACCTGGTAGAGATAGAAAATGTATCTGAGCCAAAACCTACACATACCTGGTATAGAAATGTATTTGAGCAAAACCCTACACGTAACCTGAATAGAAATGTATCTGAGCCAAACCTACACATACCTGGTATAGAAATGTATCTGAGTCAAACATTCACATACCTGGTATAGAAATGTATCTGATTCAAACCTACACATACCTGGTATAGAAATGTATCTGAGCCAAACCTACAAATACCTGGTATAGAAATGTATCTGAGCCAACTACACATACTGGATAGAAATGTATCTGAGCCAAACCTAAACATAACCTGGTATAGAAATGTATCTGAGCCAAACTACACATACTGGTATAGAAATGTATCTGATCAAACCTACAACATACATGGTATTAGAAATAGTATCTGAGCCAAACCTACACATACCTGGTATAGAAATGTATCTGAGCCAAACCTACATACCTGGTATAGAAAATGTATCTGAGCCAAACCTAACACATACCTGGTATAGAAATGTATCTGAGCCCAAACCTACACATACCTGGTATAGAAAGTGATCTGATTCAAACCTACACATACCTGTATAGAAATGTATCTGAGCCAGCATAACATACCTGGTATAGAAATGTATCTGAGCAAACCTACCACATACCTGGTATAGAAATGTATCTGATTCAAACCTACACATACCTGGTATAGAAATGTATCTGATTCAAACCTATAAATACCTGGTACAGAAATGTATCTTGGCCAACCTACACATACCTGGTATAGAATGATCTGAGCCAAAACCTACACATACCTGGTATAGAAATGTATCTGAGCCAAACCTACACAACTGGTATAGAAATGTATCTGAGCCAAACACCACACCTGGTATAGAAAGTACTGAGCCCAAACCTACACATACCTGTGTATAGAAATGTATCTGAGCCAAACCTACACATACCTGGTATAGAAATAGTATCTGAGACAAACCACCAAATACTGGCTATGAAATGTATCTGCCAAACTACACATACCTGGTAGTAGAAATGTATCTTGGCCAAAACTACACATACCTGGTATAGAAAGTATCTGAGACAAACCTACACATACCTGGTATAGAAATGTATCTGAGACAAACCTACACATACTGGATATATAAATGTATCTGAGATAAAACCTACACATACCTGGTATAGAAATGTATCTGAGACAAACCTACACATACCTGGTATAAATGTATCTGAGGCCAAACCTACACATATACTGGTATAGAAATGTATCTGAGCCAAACCTACACATACCTGGTATTAGAAATGTATCTGAGCCAAACCTAGAAAGTATCTGAGCCAAAACCTACACATACTGGTATATAAATGTATCCTAAACCAAACCTACACATACAGGATAAGAAATGTATCTGAGACAAACCTACACATACACTGGTATATAAATGTATCTGAGCCAAACCTACACATACCTGGTATAGAAATGTATCTGAGCCAAAACCTACACATGCCTGGTTTAGAAATGTAATCGGAACCAAACCTACACAATACCTGGTATAGAAATGTATCTGAGCCACACCTACACATCACTGGTATAGAAAGGTATCTGAGACCAAACCTACACATACCTGGTTATAGAAATGTATCTGAGCCAAACCTACACATACCTGGTATAGAAATGTATCTGAGCACAAACCTAACACATACCTGGTATAGAAATGTATCTGAGCCAAACCTACACATACTGGTATAGAAATGATCTGAGCCAAACCTACACATACCTGGTATAGAAATGTATCTGAGCCCAAACTACACATACCTGGTATAGAAATGTATCTGAGCCAAAACTACACATACCTGGTATAGAAATGTATCTGAACACAAACCTACACATACTGGTATAGAAATGTATCTGAGCCAAACCTACAACTACCTGTATAGAAATGTATCTGAGCCAAACCTACACATACCTGGTATCGAAATGTATCGAGCCAAACCTAACACATACCTGGTATAGAAATGTAGCTGAGACAAACCTACACATACCGGTATAGAAATGTATCTGAGCCAAACTACACATACCTGGTATAGAAATGTATCTGAGCCAAACCTACACATACCTGGTATAGAAATGTATTGAGCCAAACCTACACATACCTGGTATAGAAATGTACTAAAACAACCTACACATACTTGGTATAGAAATGTATCTGAACCAATGTATCTGAGAAACAGTTTGAGGAGGAGTGAAAGGGACTGAGGCTGCACAATCAAAAGAATTCTATAAAATGTATCACTGCTGTATCATACAATCATTTAAAGAAGAACCAGAGCATGATTCAGTGAACATCTTTATCTAAGGGAGAAGGCTACCAGAAAACAAACATTTGCCTTATCTGTGGATTTCAAAGTCAATAAAATAAAAATGTTGGAATTTATTCCCATTTGTCTTTGTCCAGCTGTAAGGGAGCCATTGTGCTTTCTAGTCACTGATGGACAGAAGAACTTACTGCAGCTCTTCAAACTATTTCAATTATCTTTGGTCTAAGCTGCAACATGTAATTGTGTTCATTCAATAGGATAACAAAGGGGGGTATCTTCAATTATAGGTCAAAGTATAGTTTAATAGGAAATAAAATGGAATCCACTTAAACATGATCACGTTTTGGAGTTTGTGTTAAAACATATTTTGGGAGACCCTCCCTTTAAAACCTTATATGATCTACAAACCAAGTTAGTATAAACGGGGGTGTTGTAAGGGGACAGAGGTTCCATAATCCATAATGCTCTAGTAAAATGAGCCATATTGGTCCTTGAGACATACAGTATATCTGACTATAAACCATACAATTGATTATTCAGTTTTCAGAATTCTAGACCTGACAGGTTCTGTATCATAGATACTTAAGGCAGTCAAAATATTACAATATTTAAGGCTATTTAGGTGAAGTAATAATGAAACATCATAGTCATAGACATTTGTGTTGTAGTTACTGCCAACAGGAATACATAAGAGATATAAAACAGACCGAGCATGATGGCTTATACATAAGTGCAATATACAATTTCCCCCTCTCATGCATTATAATAAACAAAAATGTGTAGGTTACCAAGAAAAAAATGGTTTGATTCGGGTCATGTTTACCAAAGACAAAATGGCGAACCTTTGCCTGTTTCAGAAAGAGAGTGGGTAAAGTTGACCTTGGGAAGGTTACCTCGGTAGTGACAATGGGCATGAGGTAGAGGGTCCCTATCGGTGTGTCCAGCATTTGGTACAACGTGCAACAGACATGCAAATCTGAATCAATCATGATCAAACCCTTATCAGAGAGTTCCCATCAAAGTCATTCCTTTTAATGATGTTGGTGCAAAAAAGCTTGATATGTGCAAGAATGGAGCATTTTAGGGTTTCAGAGGTAGGGTTAGTACCTAGCATGGAAATATTCAGAAATAAAATCATATATTTATGATTTTTTATTATTTTTTTTTGTAAAAAAATGAAGATATTAAAATATGATATAAAATGATAAAATAAGAAACTCTACCTAGAATCACATTGTTTCAGCCAACCTTATATTCATGATAGCAAGCGCTCCAATGCCTCCTGAGAATCCATTTTGTCTTTGTTGATGCATACAGTTCTAGGAAACCATTGGCTGTTTCAGAAACTGTTTCTGCAGTATAGCAAGAGAGACTTTATGGATGCCGTGAGGTCTCCTATGAGAGATCATCTCACGGAAAGTCTCCTGCCCTCTGTGCGCGTGTCATGTTTCATTGTGTCCACCGATAGGTGGTTCTTCGGAATCGAGCTCCAGGCGTGATGGCATTGCGTCTGCCCAGACGAGCGTTTTGATTTGTGACACCTATACAGCATCTGCACCTACATTTTTTTAAAATCAGTTTAAAACTTGTTTGATTACAATTGAAATGACATTAAAAAGAGAGTAATGCAACAAACTCCCAACAGTATAAACATGAAATTTCCAAACCGTTTAATCCCTGATATTGATACACTGGTTCTGGCTGCTTACCAAATCTCAAAGCCAATGGTGCTAAATGTCACAAACAATAATATAAAGAGTCGATATAGTTCCATCCTTCCACAGGAGTTACATAGCTGATGCACAGCAAGAAAGAGTATAGCAAATATACCAAGATGAGCATTACATGGTACACCGATGGCTTCCAACCAACAAGGCTGTCCGCCTCGGAGACGGCTGATCCCCTTCGAACGGTGGAGGTAGAAGTCCACTTCTTCGTAGTTGCCTTTCGTGACAAGCTTTCATAACGAAAGCAAGAAGGGATATAATACGTTCCAGGAAAAGGTTAAAGAATAAAATGGTTCCGGCACATCCAAGAGCCCGTAAAAGATGAGGAAACTCCCGGAACTGGGCAGGCGTGTGTCATTCCAAAGCCTAGAGAAAAAGAGGGATAGTCAGGTTAATGCCTCTTAAATCAAATCACTATACAAATATATAAGTGGGGGTTCCAGGTATTCTAAAACATTTAAATACATCCCCCCCCAGAAAAATAAACACAAGATTTGGCCCACCATTGTCCAAGCCACCTATTCTCAGATAAAGCCTGCAGACCCATAAAAAACTGGACTGTTTGCACAGTCTGTGAGTAACCGACTTAGACAAGATTCAGACAGTGCTTCTCAATGAATTCTGTTGTTTAAGTGACCAACTATAGCACAAACAACAGATGGACAAAATGTTCAAACTGTTTTCAAAAAAAAATGACCAGAGTATTAGGACATTCTCCAAACATTTATGGCCATGAAAAATGATTGTTACTGTGTATTGTGTTGGAAAGTACAATGGTTCAGGAATATGGTACAGGAGATTTGTCAATTATTTCACAGTATAAAAATGTTATTATTATAACACAGAAGACTAAAATCTACTGTGTCGGTTTCTTCGCCCTTCTACCTAATGGCCCTTGTAGAATTTATTCTTATGACTATGCAAAAGCTGTTTGTTAATGTTTTAGCCTACGGTCATTGCTGGATGCACCTTACAACAGAAGAAAGTATCTGCTGATGTTAGATTGTAACGTTGATAAAGCTTTAATGCCAAGTTGACTATACATCCAGGGGATGATACAATATATAGGGCTATAGAAATCCATTTCCAATAACATCGGTTTGGGCCTAGGCACTCCTTGTTGGCAACGTGCCACAATGTGAAGGTGCAGCTTCCGTTCGTCCTCTAACTGTAGGACTCTCAGCTATAGCACAAGCATTTGTATTGGAAGCGCAAACTTGTCCTCAGTTTCAAACGTTTATAACACACACATGAACAACGTTTCGGAGAGCATATGTCTCTTTATCAGGTATATATATGTGTTTCGGAGAGCGCTATGTCTCCTTCATATATACCTGATGAAGGAGACATAGTGCCTCCGAAACGTTGTTCAGTGTGTGTTATAATAAACAGTTTGAAACTGAGGACAAGTGTGCGCTTCCAATACAAATGCTTGTGCTATAGAAAATCCATGCTTCTCGATGTACCCCATCTTTTTTGGCAGTAAAGCAGTTTAAGCGAGTGCTTTGTGCTACTTTCTAAGCATAAAAATGAACTGTGCTAGTTATTTGAACTAAACACGCAGCAATAAGGATTAATTGCCACTAACCTAAAATCCTTGCCCTGTTCAAAACCTCCTTCCTTTCTTTTCTGCTCTTGAAGTTTCATTTGCACAAAGGGACAGGGCACTGGCAATCACCTGCAACCTTTGCAATATGCCAGTCCTTCCCCTCGGCCCCACAATAAGTAAAAAAATTATAATTTTATGAAAGCAAAGCCTGTTACTCTGTCACTGACACTATATGGCTAATGATTCAGCTATATGATCCTGCAGAGAAATAAGCTTTGTCTGATACTCTGTGCTTTCTCTCTGCCTGAAGTTGCAAACCCAAGCTACAGTTAGCTGCTCCGCTGTGCTGTGAGCCTAAAGAAACCATTCCAGAGTCCTCCAGACCCCCCTTCAAAATCCTACAGCTGAAAGAAAATCTACCATTTAATTCCAGCAGTAAGCGCCTTGCTAAGGGAAGAGGAGGGGAAACTGGATTTCACTATAGCAAACAACAATTTAGCATTTCTTTCTAACAATCTAAGAAATAGCCAAAAATGGATGTCTCATCTTTCAGGGGTGTCTCTACCCTTTTTGTAGAAAAACTTAAGGCAATTGTTAAGTCTTGATGAGCCCCTACATTACAAAATATTATGTTTCTTATTTTTTCTATCTTTTCAATCAACGCATCAAAATACACAATTCATCCAAATGCAATAGATCAATAAATGTGCCTATAAAAAAACAGTGTGGTGTGAAATGTATCATAAGGGTACTTTCCTTTCTGCCTTGTGGAACCCTAGCAGCCAGTTAGGGAACCCAGTTACTAGTATAGTTCTTTAATTTTGGTGAGCTTTATTATGCATGTGTATTATCCATTTCCAAGGTCCCAATACATAGAATCCAGTGATATGTATAAATAATATCAATAAATAATAGTTGGAGCGCATTTTGGAGATAAGAGTCTATTTATAAAACCTCAAACATTTGTTGAATATTTATAAGTCCTTTGTTCCACTGGTTCTTTTTCACACTAGAGGACTTTACATCAATACGTAAGCCACATGGAATTATGGCTACCAGATAACCCTATAATTTTCACAGCAGATCTGTCAGGGGAACTTGGAACCAGTCCTAAGGGTGAATTTAAATCTCTCTCTGACAGTCCTGGGCAGGTGTTTTAGGAATAATCAGTTCAGTAAGAGGTTCGTGCAGGGAATTGTGTTACCAGCAAACAATTGAGAGAGATGATTAGGACTATAATTGTGTTTTCCCAATGTCCGAGTTCATTCTCTGTTCTAGAAATATTCACAGGCCCTCTCGACCTAGGAGACTTTGTACATTGACATTTCTTTTGTGAAGCTCAGTCAGTATCATCCAATAGTACAACTTCCATTCCAGATTAGGGACCAATCTTCTTCCTCCAACCCTTCCAATAAGGTTGGTGATAAAATCTCCATGTTTCATTGTGTGTGTCTTTTCTTCAATGAGAGATAATGTATTTCTATTGAGTTACCCAGGAACATTCGGTCATTGTGTTTTCATTGACAAGGAAGAAGTTGGTTCCCCCATTTTTATAGTAGAAAATGGATGAATTAAAGGGTAGTAACAACCCAGCAGTAAAATCTAACTTCCATTCTCCACCACATTTACTTGCCTCCTCATGGCTCCTAAAGGAAGTTTATTTACCTCTCTCTGTAAGCTCAATGAGCTCACTGGAGCTAATTTTTCCTGATGTATATCAGTTATTCCAGCAGGACTGGAATACAGCTCGTACTGAAAGAATCCCATGAGTAGCATGTTGTAATAAATAATTCATAATGCTACATATCGCTTATGTATAGACTTCAGGTTTTAAAGACATGATTTAATGTTAATATATTACACATATCTACCTGGAACTGTGAGTACACAATCTGCCTGTATTCCTGTCAAGAAGGAGCCATTCCTACAGATGAGAAATCGTTACTGTGTAGACTAGGGAAGGATTCTAGTTCTAGACAATCCCGGATCCAAGTCGGAATTGCTGTTTCAAACTTCCAGAGGAACTTTCGGAATTTTCTAGGTTTCATTGTTTTCAAGATCAGAATTTTCAGGGGTTTTGGAAAATATTAAAAATACGAAGCAGACATCTCTAAAAACGGTTGCACATGAAAATCCGTTATAGATTTGGATAGAAGGTTGTGTTCTTCACAGTTCTTCAGTCCCTGTGCCATTTGTACAAAACTCATTTTGATATTAGATACAAATTTTAACATTTAAACCTTTCAAACTTTCGGAACTTGACACTCCATTGAATTTATTGGGTTATTTTCCAATTTTCTAAACTTTTGGAAAATCCAATTTCTAGATGATGGTGAGACATGGTGAAGACTGGATGAGATGCTGGGATGCAGCGTAGTCACTTGTGTGACCTCACCCTACGGACTGGTAGCTGCAATCTAAAAGACATCCAGCAGCAAGGGAAGACCACAGCTTGAGAATAGTAAGAATTGGGAGATTCAGGGACAACTTGGGGTTAGGGGTTGATGGAAGGTAATAATAGATTTTACTGGTTGAGGTGAACATACCGTTAATTTATAATTTGTTGTTTTGTTTTGCTACTGTTGCCTTTACTGGTTGACATCTTTTTCTCTTTTACCACACATATTCTTCTCCTGTTAGAGAAACAATAATAATGGGAAAGTCATTTGTTTCCATAGGCCAGAAGTTCACTACCTCCAAGAGGCCGAGGCTGCATAATTGACCAGGTTTAAGCCGTAATCAAGCGATCGCTGTTATACAGACGCTTTCTAGTGCAGGATAATTTGTATCCCATGTAATAGGTTTCTTCATCCGTCTTGTTAATTGAATGTTCGGTTGCAGGGGAGCATTAGAAAGAAGCAGAATGTAGACCAAGGTTTACAATCTCCATTACCAACAGCACAGACTTTTGTATTAACATTAAAGGGCAACTGTGGTCTCAAAACAAGTTAGAGTTAAATGAAAGCGATTGTCCTTTAAAATGAGCCGACAATCACATCTCTGGCTGAGCCTTAAGAATATACATTGGGATTGAGTGACATGACTCAACTTCCAGTAGGTTGAGTGACATCACATGACCTCTGCCCGCCCATCCACCCTGGACCCTGGGGGAGAAGCATGCTCAGTTAAGACTTGAAGGACAATTATACTCACCTTCCCTCCGCTCCACATCTTGTGCAGTAGCTTTAACTCAGGGTGAGGACCCAGACCGTCTTAGAGAGTGCTCTAAGACGATGGTAGGTTCGCGAATCCAGGGGTGAGGACTAGCGGTTCAGGTCCTCACCCTGAGTAAAAGCTACTGCACAAAGATGTGGAGCGGAGGGAAGGTGAGTATAATTGTCCTTTAATGCTGGGGAATCAGGAAGTACCTGGGGAAAAAATTGACAGTTGAGAAGGGAGCCTATTAATGCAGGCAGAGGCTGGTCGAATGCATACAACTGGTCACATAGTGAAAACAGGAAGTGTTCAGCAGAGGAGTAAATTGCTGAACCTTTCCAGCAATAACAAATTTTATTCAGAGATGTGATTTAGGTTTTATTTTGAAGGTGTGTAAGAAGGCTTTTATTAATTCTTTCTAATTTGGAGAAGAATCAAGACCAAGTACCCTTTAATACATTTCCAGAACATTAGTATTAACTGCCGAATTAACCATTTCCTCTAAATGCATAAGAAGTTATTATAACTTTAATAGTAGACACACATTTTAAGGCTGATAAAGACAGGTCTTAAAGGGATACTATACTCTTGCAGTAACTGACTGCCCTCACTCCTCTCACTCTCCTACACTCCTTCCAAACTAGGCTGGTCTTCCTTTTTTCAAAGGAATAGATGGTGTAATAAACAATACTATTGACTTATCATTGGGGGAGCCTGGGAAAGTAAGTGAGAATTTGCTATTAATATTTACAGTGGACAATTTGTAATGTAAACCATCATTGTTGGGCATTGTCATTATTTGCCAAATTAGTATTTGCAGTATTTTCATTTAATCCACCATAAAGGAAATATCCCTAATGTACTAGTTGATATCACAGACCTGCTCTGTTTCCTTTCTATTATAATATTTCTAACGCTTCACTGTACCAAGAGAATGAGAATGGCCCCAGGGTGGTAATATTTAAAGGTGAAACTAAATGTTCTTTTGTTGGAAGCTGTATAAACTCTGCATGTGCAGATAACATGATGTGGAACAAAATTCCATTAATACAGGAAACATTTTCAGAATCATCAATAAGTAATAAATTGAAGATGGACAAAGTTATTACATCCACGGGGGTGCGACACCCGAGACATGATGTGAAATCTACAATGCTTAGGTATAGAGTACGATGAACGAAACTGGTCCCCCTCCCTGAGTTACTATGCTTAGCTATAGAGTACGATGAACGAAATTGGTCCCCCTCCCCGAGTTATATGCTTAGCTATAGAGTACGATGAACGAAATTGGTCCCCTCTCCCCGAGTTACTATGCTTAGCTATAGAGTACGATGAACGAAACTGGTCCCCCCTCCCCGAGTTACTATGCTTAGTTATAGAGTACGATGAACAAAACTGGTCCCCCTCCCCCCGAGTTACTATACTAGCTATAGAGTACGATGAACAAAACTGATCCCCCCTCCCCGAGTTACTATGCTTAGCTAGAGTACGATGAACGAAACTGATCCCCCTCCCAAGTTACTATGCTTGGCTATAGTATACGATGAACGAAACTGATCCCCCCTCCCCGAGTTACTATGCTTAGCTATAGAGTACGATGACAAAAACTGATCCCCCCTCCCGAGTTACTATGCTTAGCTATAGAGTACGATGAACGAAACTGATCCCCCCTCCCGAAGTTTTGGGGGATCAGTTTCGTTCATCGTACTCTATAGCTAAGCATAGTAACTCGGGGAGGGGGGATCAGTTTTGTTCATCGTACTCTATAGCTAAGCATAGTAACGTACTTTTTGGGGTTCATCACTAATACTTGCACTATATATAATTGTGTGTGGTCGTATCTGTAAATAAGGTAAGTATTTGGGGTTCATCACTAATACTTGCCCTATATATATATGTGTGTGTCTCGTATCTGTAAATAGGTAAGTATTTGGGGCATCACATCCTAATACTTGCACTATAATAATATGTGGTTGTGTCTCGTATCTGTAAATAAGGTTGAAGTATTTGGGGTTCATCCTAATACTTGCACTATATATATATGTGTGTGTCTCTATCTGTAAAATAGGTAAGTATTGGTTCACCATCACTAATCCGTAGGCACTATATATTGTGTTGTGTCGTATCTGTAAAATAAGGTAAGTATTTGGGTGTTCAATCACTAATATCTTGCACTATATATAGGTGTGTGGTCCGTATCTGTACATAAGTAGTAGTGTGGGGGTTCATCACTAATACTGCACTAATTATATGTGTGTGTGTCTCGTATCTGTAAAATAAGTGTTATTTTTGGGGGTCTCACTACTATCTTGCACTATAATAATGTGTTGGTGGCTCGTATCTGTAAATAAGTAATCATTTGGGGGTTCATCACTAATACTTGCACTATATATTGTGTGTGTCTCGTATCTTGTAATAAGGTAAGTATTTTGTGGGGTTCATCACTATACTTGCACTATATATTGTGTGTGTCCTCGTATCTGTAACATCAGGTAAGTAATTTTGGGGTTCACTCACTAATACTTGCACTATTATGTGGGGTGTCTCGGATCTGTAAATAAGTAAGTATTTTGGGGGTTCATCCCTAATACGGTTGCACTAATATATGTGTTTGTGTCTCGTATCTGTTAAATAAGGTAAGTATTTGGGGTTTCATCACTAATCTTGGCACTATGATATGTGGTGTGTCTCGTATCTGTAAATAAGGTACAGTATTTGGGGTCATCACTAATACTTGCCAATTAATGTGTGTGTCTCGTACTTAATACGGTAAGTATTATGGTTGGGGGTTCATCACTAATTACTTGCCACTATATAATGTGTGTGTCTTTTTTTTCGTATCTGTAAATAAGGTAAGTTATTTGGGGTTCATCACTAATACTTGCCCTATATATATGTGTGTGTCTCGTATCGTAAATAGGTAGTATTTGGGGTTGATCACTAAACTTGCCCTATATATATGTGTGTGTCTCGTCCTGTAAATAAGGTAATAGTAT
Source organism: Hymenochirus boettgeri (assembly GCA_019447015.1). Taxonomy (NCBI): domain Eukaryota; kingdom Metazoa; phylum Chordata; class Amphibia; order Anura; family Pipidae; genus Hymenochirus; species Hymenochirus boettgeri. The sequence goes on from JAACNH010002093.1 coordinate 22,563, forward strand.
TGCACTAGGAGCAGAGACCTTCACGTTCTAACAGTATTAGAGACATTTTTTTCCTTAATAGAAGAGATCATAGGGTCCCATAACACTGATGGCAAAATACCTGGGGTAGAGGTGGGCATCATCCAAATCACAGTAGAATCACAGCTGGTCCCAGAACATGTTTTTCCTACGATGTTAACCTATTTTTTGTGGTCGGTCAGAGCTTCCACATGTCCTGGTGGGTGATTTTTCAGGCAAAATGCTACAATATGGTTTTGGGGGGGGCTATAAGGCTTTTCACTGAAAGGGAGAAAAGGTATAATAGGAACAAGGACAGGGGAATAGCAGACATCTCACCCACGCTAACTATTTCCATTACTGACCCTTCACTCCCCAAACCAGGTCCTTTTATCATCTCTGGGTGTACGTAGGTTTAAACGTAAGGCAGTTGTTGGAAAATTAAATCCTTTATCGCTCCTGGGCTTAATCCTGGCATTACATAAGTCTCGCTAAGAGATGCAAATGCTATATGAAATCATTGCAAGCCGCTGCGCCGTGGACCCAGATCCCTTTTAAGTCACACTAACCCCATTAACAATGATCCGTAAATTCGCTGACATAGGGAATCGCCCTAGTTCAAGCACACACAACCTGGAGGGCCACGGCTAATCCATCCCGGGCCTCTTTAAGCTTTAGTTGAATGATACATGTACTTTATTATGATTATCTTGACTGACAGTCCGAGTTCCTCCTATCTAAGGTCTGTAATAATTATCTGTGTGTTCTAATACAGGTGCCAGCAGATTGCATTCTCCTTCGTCCGAGAGAGGAATTCAAACCCGGGGATACAGCGCTGCAATCGTTCAGTCCCACCGCTGAGCAGTGACATTTTTGCTATGCGCTGGGATCAGTTACAGACTACTGTGCACCCACTCCGACATCCATATTCCGCAGATCCCATGTCATGTTTAGTTAATTATACAACGGGAGGGTTGGGTTGAAGGTTTTATATAGAAATTAATAGTAACCGCGGTACCGCGGGATATATACTCGAATATAGGCGATCCGAGTAGAAGTCCGAGGTACCCCTATTTTTTTACCTGAAAAAATGAGTCAACCTGAGACTCGAGTTATTAGTCGAGTGGTAGAAATTGTAACCAACTACTGCCTTCTGATTCGTATTGTTTTTTTGAGCCCTTTAAATGGACAGCAAATTCCCCATACAGTAATAACCATACTGGATTGGCTATTACTGTATGGGACTACTGTAATGGGACTTCTTGCTGTTCATAACAAACACAAAGAAAAGACGGCAAATAAAGGGCAACTAAGCCTCAAAACAATCCAAGCAAGGGCTTCTTTAACATAGATCATCCTCCTGATTCTGTAATGTTTTTGGTAAGGTTCCCTTCTAATCCATAACAGTAACCCCCATTCCTTATACAACTCCCATAATGCTTTAAGTTGCTGGTAGTTTGTAAGTTTCCAAACTCGCAGTGGCAAGACTGCAACCCCCCCCCCCCCCCATTTAAGGAAGGAGGACTTGGTAAGTGTGACACTTGCCTGAGTCAATCACTCACTTAGATCAGTCAATCCAGCAATCCGCTGCTGCTCCTCACATCCTCTCCACTGTTCGGGGGCTGTTCTGCCACCTGACGTCCCTACCGGCCCCAATAAGTTTTGAGACATTCGCAGAGTAGTGATGTCAGCTGGCAGATCAGTAGGCTGCTGGATTGCTGGACTAAAGGGTGAGATGAGTATTTCGTAACAGTTATGCACGATTGGGGGTTAAATAGACACACACACCCAATCCTATAATCATCTCTGTCATAATGATGGTATTCCTTGGTGTCTTCGCGCCCGTAGTACTGTGTCTATCCAGTAACTTTAATAACCATGTTTGATAACCCAAACAGACGAACTATTAATAAAACATCGAGAGAATAAGGCTTTTCCCTTCAGAATGTGTAAATAACGGGACGTACGGGAGGAGTCCCAGATTACGTGTAACATGCATTTATCTCTAGTCCATCCAGATGACTTCCTGGTCCCAGACGACCTTGACAAAATACAACTATTTAATTATTGTCACTGCAGAGACGTCTGCTGCTCAATGGGGAGGGCAAGGGGAAAATAACAGTAATAAATCTTACAATTTATAGAACATTTGCATTCGGTAGCAGTAATAAATGTATGTAATGAATGGTTACAATGACCCACTTCTATAACAGGGAGATAGGCTTGGTGTTTATAAATAAGGATGGGTTTCATGAAACTATGCAGAATCTTGAAGAACTACGCTCTGCAATTGTAATTGGAGAACTATACCACTATGGATTCCATAAATCTCCATTCCGTAAAAAGAGCAGCACAGAGCTGCTGGATATATTCACTCTGGTCCCCAGTGAACATATTTATTTCCCTTACAAAGCATTTACAATTAGTTTATTCAGTCAATATGCACCGCGCTGTCCCAAAGAGGCAGCAATCTACGTGTCCTGTACACAACATGGGGAAAGACAGTTTTCATTTATGTCAGATGTAGGCCGGCCATATTTATAAAGAAATTACAGTTCAGGAACACTCCAGCGCCAACGGCTGTTTCCATCCTCCAGCCTTCTACTCCTTCCCTGAAAGCACAACCAATGGTGCTCCTCCATTTGCTTCTTTATCTTGCACCGTATTTATAGAGGCGCGGTATTGGTATTTTACCTACCTACAGCATGGTATGAAACGACGTAAATGTACCGTCCTATGATCTTACTTTTTACTTAACCTGTGGTGTCGCAATTTGTTGAGACCCCCGTCCTAGGAGGCCTGCGATCAGCTGTTTTTTAAACAGCTTGATCCACGCGTCCCCTCATTAAAGATACGTGCGATCAGCTGTATGAACATCACCCAGAACCCCCCACTTACTATCTTTGTCATGAGGAGAAACCAAACAGGTTACTATGGTGGCATACATTTACTTTATTAATTATAATTATCTGTCTTGGCAGGTGTATGGACCATAATACAGTAACCTCACTAGAAAATCAATAATCTATCTGTCAGATTCCATATCAATGTATAGTTCATAATCCAGTTGGAAGTTCTATAGCTCTGAGTATTAACAAGTCAAGGGTTTGAATATAGGCAAAGAAAAAATATTATTGATATAGGCGGCTGGGATTTGTAGTATGTCCCCCAAGCAAACAACCCATCTCTTCTATTTAATTAATCCATCACAAGTCCAGGCGGCATTGCCATATTAGTGTCAGGAATCAGCCCGCAGTGGTTACATCACTGTGTAAGTGAATGAAATCAATCCTCAGGTCGAGGGCCATTCATGGTAAACTACAAAAAAACTACACCATTTGCAGCAAAGTCTTAAAGGGATCTCACTGCTTATTCTTTTTTTTTGGTTTTATTTTTTTATTTAAGAACGGGAGGTAATGGTATTTGTGCCTTACCTCCCCGTGCCTTTATAAACTTCTGCAGGGGTCCGATCGCTTGGCTCCTCCGCCGCCAGTTCCCGAACAGACTTAGTACCATTACCCATCGCAGTGGGATGCGTATAGAAATAACAGTCCCCATCGGCGTAAGGTCTTTACCTTCTCTCCTGGCTCCTCGGCAGGTTTTATTGAAGAACGGGAAGTAAGACCCAGCTCTTACCTCCTGTACTTCAATACACTAATGGAATGGCATTTTTTTTCTACAGAACTGGCGAATACCCTTTAGCAGTTTTTTTTAGCTTAAAACTTCTCAAGTTATCTCCACCAGCGCAACGGGTAGGATTTTCTGAAATGTTTCCGTCTGCTGTGATTCACTTCTGTTTGATAACTGCTCAATGTCACTTGGGCCGTCTATGGATATAAGTTTCACCGGCAATTTTTAAAATCCTTCTTTTTTGGCCTTCAAAAAAACCTGCTCCCATTCTCTGGCCATGATTATAAAGTGTCTTAAAGTCTTTTGTTTGAAATCGCTGTGTCGTAATCGTTTGCATAAGGCTGAGGCATATGGCAGACGCAACCGCAGGAAGTGTGCACTCTATGACGTGTTTACGTGTGTTACATCCGTTTGCACATTTATCACAAGTCTGCAAACGGAGTCATCAATGCGATCTGGAAATCACATACTGATAGGTAATTCCTGCAATTCTCATGCGCTAATGGATCGCCAATCATGTACGACAATGTGGCCAGTGGGGATAGTTTAATAACTCCTACTCTCATTGCACTTACATCCTGAGACATGGACAAGATCGCCATATCTGCATCCTCTGACAGCTGCTCCTTTTGGTAATCAAGACCCACACTCTCGCCTCCCTTTTCCCTTTCTCCTTATGTATGTTTCTAGGAGGAGGATGATGCAAGGGGTAGGAGGAAGGGAGGAACAGTCTAGGCTGCAGGCATAGCAATCATTCTAATAATCAGCGGTCATAAGTGCAATGGGTGGGTAGGAGTAATCTCTCCTACCGTTTATGGATTAGCTGTACAATTTAAATATCCCAGTGCAAAGAAAGCTTGCCGCAATACCCGCATGTAATACGTGCCGTTTTTGGTGTGCTACATTTGCGCAAGTCAGAGCGCATGTTTTGCGCAAAAAGTCGGAACGCTCCGAATTAGGGAATCGCACGCAACAACGCGCTGGTGGGTCCCATCAATTGGCCACACAGTGTCCGCCTTTAAATCGAATGGTCGAAATCAGACCATCAGATCGTGCTTAAAAGCGGACGTGTGTGGGGGAGTCTTCTATTGGTACTTCTCTGGGGAGAGAGGGGAAGGTGGGAACCCGATTGCATCAAATCTAACGGTTAAGTGTCTACAAGTAGTTACACTTATGGGTCCCCAACACATATACACACACTACAACAGCAGGTACATCCTATACAATCATAAATACTCAATACACAGCATAACACAGCATATACAGCCATATACACAGCATACCATCGTATACACGGCATAGTACACGGCATATACAATCATAAATAACCCATCATATACACAGCAATATACACATCATATCACAGCATATACACAATCATAACACATCATATACCACGGCATATACACGCATATACACGTCAATATACACTCATATCCAACATCATATACCAATCAATACACATATCCTATACACAGCCATATACACAGATATACACAGCTATTCACATCATATACAACAGCCTATACACAGCATATACACATCATATCACATCATATACACATCATATACACAACATATAATATCATTACACATCACATATACACATCATATACACATATATCCACATCATATACACATCATATACACATCATATCCACATCATATACACGATATACATTTCATATACACACATAGACCCAGCATTTACCATCATATATACATCATATACACAGTATATACCATCAGATATACATCATATACACATCATATACACAGCATATACACAGGCATATCCCACATTACACATCATATATACATCAAACACACCTATATACCACATCATATATACATCATATACCGCATATATCCATCATATACACATCATATACACATACCCACAGCATATACCATCCTATACACAATCCTTACACATCATCACACATCCTATACACATCATATCACATCATATACCAAAAGCACATACACCTCATATACACGTATATTACACAGTATATCCACAGTCAAAATACCCAAAAAACCGCAATTTCACATCATATATCACATCATATACACTTATATACACATCATATATACATCATATACACACATATATACATCATGTACACATCATAAGATACACAACGTTCACTATACACATCATAAAGTGCCGGCATACCAGCATATACACAGCATATACACATCATATATACATCATATACAACAGCATATACACGCATATACTACATACCATAAATACATCATAACACGCATATACCACATCATATACACAGCTATATACACATAACACATATCCCATTACATCATTACACTCATATACACATCATATACACATGCACAATCATAACACATCATATTACACACATAACACAGGCATATACACAGATGACACCTATAGTACAGGTCCAGAGATACACAGCATATTGATACACAGCATCTACACATCATACAAAAGATACACATCATATCCATCATAACATCATACAAGACCTAATACACATCAATAACCTCATAAACATCTGATACACACCATATACACATTACACAATATAACACATTCACATTATATACATCCATGACACAGTAAACACATTCAATATACACATACATCATTCAAGAATCACATATCCACATTTTACAACATATATGACATCATATACACCTATACAAATCATTTCAAACACACTATCACATATACACAGTATCACGCATACACATCTAAACCATACACATCAACCATACACAGTCATATCCACATTCACATACACATCAATCACATCATTACACATCATATACACACAATACCATCACATACACATCCCATACACATCATATCACATATATACACATCACATACACATCACATACACATCACATACACCCTCACATACACAATCACATACATCACATACAACAAGCGTATACCCACATCGATATACACATCATTATACACATACACATACACAATCATTATATACACCTCAATACACAGCGTATACACAATCGTTTACCATCAATACCAACAACACACATACAAATCATATACAATCATCATAACACAGCATATACACATCATATACACATCAATATAATACACACAGCATATACACAGCATATACACATACAAATATACACAATCAATATCACAACAGCATATACACATCACATACAAATCATATCACAGTCACATACACAACCCACACATACACATCAACATCACAGCATATACCATCATATACACATCATATACACAGCATATACACAGCATATACACTTATATACACAGTATATACACCATCATATACACAGCATATACACATTATATACATATCATATACACAGCCTATAACAGCCATACACAGCCGTATACACCAGCCATACACCGCCCTAACACAGCCTACAATCACATCATAATACAACTCATATACACAGCATATATCACAGCATATCACAGCATTCCAACAGTCTATACACATCTATACCACAGCATAATCCACAAGCATAACACAGCATATACACCATCACATCAAATCACTACACTATACACATCACATACAAATCACGTACCGTCATATACACCTCTTATACACCATCTATACACATCAAATACCCATCATATAACAGCATATAACACAGTATAGACACAGCATATACACCTTATATACACTACTCATATACACATCATATACACATCATATACCCAGCCTATACCACCCATACACAGCCTATACACACCTATACACAGCCTTACACAGCCTATACACAGGCCTATACACCGCTATACACAGCCTATACACAGCCTATACACCAAGCATCAGTCACAGCATAACACATCAGGTAACGTCATATACACATCTTATACACATCGTAACACATTCATTACAATCACATACAAATCACATACACAATCATATGCACATCATCATGCACATCATCCACAGCATTACAGACAGCATAACACATCTTACACATCAAATACACATCAAATACACCATCAAATACCCCACATACCAATCACATAACGACATATACACACATATAACACCAGCATATACACATCACATACAAATCATATACAACACATATACACACATATACACAGCATATACACAGATATCACATCATATACACATCATCTACACATCACATACAAATCATATACACATCACATGCAAATCACATACACATCATATACACAGCATATACACGCATATACACAGCTACACAGCATATACACATCATATACACATCACTACACATCACACATACACATCACATACACATCACATACACATCACATACACATCACATAACACATCACATACACACACATACCCCACACACAGACACATCACACACAGCACATACACAGCACATACACAGCAAGACACAAGCACATACACCATATCCACATCACATACACATCACATACACATCACATACACATATACACGCATATACCAGTCATATACACAACACATCATACATCACACATCACCTACAACATCACATACAGCATCATCTCACATCACTACACAGTCATACAATCACACCACCTCCATATACACATCCATATACACAGTCACATACACATCACATACACATCACATACACATCATATACCATCACATACACCTCATTACACAGCATATACACAGCATCATAACACAGCATATACACAGCATATACACACACTCCACAGCACATACACAGCAATACACATCCAAACACATCACAGATACACTCCACATACACATCACATACACATCACATACACATCACATACACATCACATACAATTATATACACTATCATATACACATCATATACCAGCATAGGGAGACAATCAAGGACTGTGTGTTTCCCTCTACCTCCCCTATAGGAGACTACTGTGGCCGAGGGAAGTTTAAGTTTTTTCCCGAACGACCGCTCGGCCTTTCGAATGTTGGGTTGCTGCGCAGTTTTTTCAAAAGCTGCTACACACTTGCCAATAAACCCAGATACCTTGGGATCCTACGGTATCAGGGCTTTAATCGTACTGTGTGTACCTACTGTTTATATGATGGTGGAACATGTCCTATGATACTCACAGGTACCACACTAACAATGTTGATTGGCGAAAAGTTGCCCATGAAGCGATTTCACTAAGAGATTAAGAAGTCAGTGAGAGTCAAGGCTACGCTTCTATTGGGACACAGGCAGTCACCAGCCGCACCTCGATAGTATTATTACTTAAAGGGTAGCTACAATCCTTATAAAACAAAAACTGTAATGTAATAAACTTATAATTTTACTTTAACGATTTAAATATCTCTCACCAATGCTGTACAGACCCTTATCGACAATATCAGAAAAGCAAGATTGGGCCAATCCATCTCCGCGGATTTAAAGGGTGAACTTCAAACCGGTTTCTTTCAGGCAGTTTTTCGGCCATTGTGGTCTATCGGAATCAGTTAAGTTAAACTAACGCTGTCCAGGGGATTTCTCTGGGATCCATTTAACCTTCCGATGTGTCCCAATCACATTTACCTTTTTATTATCTGTTGTATTCAATTAGATCAACTGGACTTGAAGTTAGTTCTTGAAGACGTTTCGCTAGTCATCCGACTGGCTTTCTCAATTCGAATGACTTGTACAAGAATCTTGGTCAATTATGTACCCTGGAAAATCCCAATTAGCATATCACAGCCAGGTGTTAACGGTGTGATTGGCTAGTGGCTAAGGGTGTTATAGGAACGCCCAGAGTAAGGTGGTTAAAACAGCATTGTACATGGCAGACTTGGTGTCGAACCCCCCCACCTCTATTTAGGCTTGGTTTCTTGATTTTTCACATAAATGGCCTCCTTAACACCTCTCTTGAACCAGTCACGTTCCTTTGCCAATTGTTGACATTACATCTTCAAAGGTATGTCCTTTATCCTTAAAGATGCAGGTACACGGCTGAGTCCTGACCCGAGGAATTGGCTCTTCTGTGCTGGGCCATACGTTGATGCAGTTGCTTTTGGTCTCCCCACATACAAATCAGAGCATTCTTCACTGCACTACACTGCATATATGATGTCGCTTTTCTTGTGTTCGGTATTGGGTCTTTTGGATGAACCAATTGCTTGCCTCAGTGTGTTGTTCGGTTTAAAGCAGACAGGGATACGGTGTTTATTGAAAATTCTTCTTAATCCTTGGAGACCCCTGCTACATATGGATGACCATGTTCTTTCTCCTGTCTTGCTTTTCCTCTCCACTGTTGGTATTCGTGGTATTTTCTTTCCTTCTTTTGAACAATGGCCCAGTCTGATATCCACAAGTTTTAAGGGCTCCTCTGAGATGTTTCATTTCTTTAGCATTCGCCTCTGTGCTAGTGGGGATGTTCTCAGCTCTGTGTTGCGGTTCTGATGACACCAGCTTGGTGATCTAAAGGGTGGTGGGAGTCAAACATCAAATACTGATCTGTGTGTGTGGTTTTCTGTAAACCTTCTATTCCAGTTTACCATTTTCCTTAACTTCTACCAACTTCTTCTTCACAAGCACTTACCTTTTTATTGTTCCACTAAAGAAAATATCCAATGAGATCTGATTGGTTCCTGCAGATTAGAACATGGGTAATATGCTTATTTAATATATATCCCCTATGATGTAATTAGAGGTTTGGGGGGAAATATTGTTGTTTGGAATTTCTTATATTTATTGATTTGTTGTGATGAAGCACAAAGTGATTTATTACCTTTCAGTTTGATAAATGTTCACTTCTATATTACCACATCAATAAATAGGGGGGTTCTAATGGCTGATTATATGAATTATATTGTACCATGTTGGTAAGGAAAATATATTATACTGTACCATGTTCAGTGCCGACCTGCAAAGTAAACCTTAGTTCTCTTTAAAGACAGAAGTTGATTTTATTGTATCGGCAAATGCAATGCCAACATTAGGTCATTTAGAAACAGGTTATAGAGTATCAGACTAGGACACACCCCCCGAGGAACATGATTAACCAAACTGGCTCAACTATAAAACCTTCCATTATTAACCAGTGCCACTCTCGTAATCCATCCTTTATCCAGTTCCTAGTCCTACAAGGTTGAGGCCAATGTTTACCTACATATAACCTTCTATGAAGTAACGTATCAAAGGCTTTGCAAAATCCAAATAAATCGCATTCGCTGACCCCCTAGCTAGGTTATGACTCACCCTACATAGGAGGCAACTGATTGGGTGGCAGGATCTATTAACATAAAACCATGCGGAACCTTCTTATAAGTAAAATGTATTAGAATATCTTATCCTTAATAATCCTTCTAAGCTTTCCACCATGATATAATACTGATGGGGCTAATTATCTGGCTACCAGCTAGCTGCCAATCACAAAAGGGCAGACACCCGATTCCATGTCATCAATTGGTGTAGGTTTTGCACTAATTTGTGCAAAATCTGCCCCAAAATGACCAAAATGTGGATAGGAATTGACCGTACCTACAGTATTAGCAATGTCCAACGCAAATAGAGTAGCTAAATCACCAGTGATAGCAATGCCCAGCTGGTGTCTCCACATAAAGAAAATCTTTATCAAAGCTGGAAAGGGAGGAAGCGCATTTTAAGGAGAATTGATAAATGGTGCCAGGTATTTGCTATTATAGAAATGAACTTGTTCCTGCAATTATTCAACAAGGGGGAATTGAACAAACTAGAACTTGCAACCTTTCTGTTCAGAACATAAAATCTGAAATGTTAAATATGAATCTCTCATATTCGCTGTTTTTTTTATTTTTAAAAGACTTCGAATTGGTTTAATGGAAACCCTTTGCCCTAAAACATTAACCCACAACCCCTATTTCAAATGTTAATAACATCTACTGATTGGTTGGGCAAAATTAGCACCATTTTTAATGATAAGAACTTTTATTGAATCTCCGTGAAAGAGTTGATTGACTAAGCAATCTGGTTCAGAGTAGAGATTGCAGTAGAACTTGAACTCAAACTCGAGTTCGAGCCAAACTATTCGAGTTCGAACGGACTTGACTTCTCGAACTTTTGATACTTTCTGGACTTTGCTAATTATCGAATGTTCGTACGTTCAAGGCGTGCAAATATATTAATATATAAAATTCTATAAACCATACGCAAGTAAATCGAATTATCGAATCCGCAGTCGTTCATGGGATAATTATCGAATGTTCGAACGCTAGAGCTTGAAAGTAGCGCGTGTGAAGTAAAAATCGAGTTTGGAAAGTCCTGGATATGGACAATGTTCCCCATTTCCCAGGTCCCACAGCCATTTACATTAGTTACCATTGATATTTAATTGTATTTCTAGAACTTTTGAACTATTTGACTCCCATTGACTTTAATGGGTCCGTATTCAAACTTTCCATATAGTTCAAATGTTCGAAAATGGACTCAACGTTTCGAAAGTTCGCCCATCTCTAGTTCAGATATACAAGCAGAGAAAATCTGTAATGTAAAGTGGATAATGTTCTAAGATATTTTTCTGTCCAGTTTTCTGTTTTTGACTTTATACGAAATGGTTTTGAATATTCATGGGTTTGGATTGATCTGGGTTCATTTGGGTTTAGGTTTTAATAGTTCTGGGTTATGCCAGCATTTCTCCCGTACACACCCCAATTTTCAGAAAGTATATAAAACAGATGCAAAGTCGGAATAAAGAAAAAAAAAAGTCCTCTCCTTTCTAAAACAAATTTTACGTTTCCACAGATCGTCAGTTAGCACATGCTGGGAATAGACCTTCTGATTGCTAGCAATACATGGGAGCGGATTTAGCATCTTACCTAGATAATTTCCCTGCATGTATCTCCAAAACCAGAAACTTTAGAGAGGAGGGAGGCATTGCTTTGGCATGTCAAAATGTAAATTGATCCGCAAATAAAGCTCTTTTGATTTGATTTGATAGACAGACAGACAGACGACAGACAGACAGACATCCATGAGCTACTAAACTTGTCTTAAATAGAGATGGGATCCAGGTCCGACACAAACCCGGATCTGACACGGAACCCTTGGTTCCGAATCTGAAAGATCCATCCGAATCGGACGGATTTTGTTGATTTGGAACAAATGTACGGCCCTATTTACGATTATTTCTGAAAAGACCGTTTGATTTTCAAAAATACGATCGAAAACTGGAAAGTGGTCTCCGATCGTATTTTCGAAGTTCCAACGTTTTCGGATCCTCAGGATTTTCACGAGATCCGGGAATCCGGAAACGGAAAGAAACTATAGTTTCTGTCATCTCTAGTCTTAAACACACAACTGATGGTCTTGGCAGAGGCCATGTTAGTACATAACACTGAGGGTGATGTCATGGATAATTTTAGTCCTGAGACTCCTTTACAATCTTTACATTCCAGTCCATTATCTCAGCATAAAGTGGGTTCCTTCCCATGTAATACGTCTTTCACTCCTTCCATGGTCTTTTTATTTGACTTATTGTTCCCTTCTGCGGTATATATTGTGACAATGCTGCGGATTTCTTGCCGTAATTGCTGTTTATTGCCAGTTAATGCTCAGATTACCCAAGCGTAATAGGACTGGTTACAACATGACAGCACCGCAGTGAGCAATGAACTGTATTAGGTGACAGGTTCCTGCAGGATCCGCTAGTCATTACTAAGATAATCCCCAGCCACGTTCCAATTCCTCGCACTGGTCTGTCTGGGAAATCCACATTCACACAGACCATTGCACAACATCAGACAATGGACAATCAATTATATTTGTGTAGAAAGACCCAGGACAAGACAATCTTCTACCGATGGAATCTAATAATTATTCATTATTTAAATGACCAATTAACTTCCAAGGTTGGGTCCTAAACCGTTTGGCCCTGGGTTGTCTAGATCCTACAGAAATACATAACCGGCGGGGGAAGTCATTATCTCTGCGATCGCATTTAAGAGCCAATGGGGGGTCCTGGTTTCGAGCTGCAGGACCCTCAACAAAGGGACTTATAAGTGCCAGGAAGGAATGTCCCGGTTTAGAGCTGTGGGACGTCTTATGCCCCAAAAGGCACTTATTAGTGCCCCTGATAGGTTTGGGGGTCCCTGTCTGTGGAGGTGCCACCCCCTGCTAGTGCTCACCCCCATTATCATTAAATAATTATCATTAAAGTTTGGTTAGTAATGCAGGTAATAAATTGTAAATTATATCAGTTGGGGTTGGGGGCAGGTACAGACGATTGACCAGTTTTTTTGTTTATTGGGTGTACTTGCCCTTTAAGACCATTGTAGCATTGCTGGCTATTCACACACACACACACCCTTGGCAAATGTGCTATCCATCACACACCCCTGGGATCACCTTCCCCCGGCAGCCCATTGGTTCCCAATGTGAACTGATTCCTGGCTTCCTTTATCTGTTTCCAAAGTGTCTCTACACTAACCCAGCTAAGCCCATACAAGGGGGATAAATACACAGATAGTTCAGTACAATAAATATATAAATAGAAGTGCTAGGGCTTTGCCACAGGAGTAAGGAGGTCCCTGCCCCTAGAGCTTACAATCTAGTTAGGTGGTTATTCCAGGTTATTCCAGTTGTGGTTACTAGATGACACAGTTCCTATCCAGAAGAGCAGATTTTCACCTACATTTGATCTGCTCTGTGGTTTTTAATAGTTTTTACTGGACCAATCCAAATCCAAATTTAATTATACACCCACTCCCCCCCCCACCAATCTACACTGTTGAATTAAAGGCCCTATTAGGTCTGCACGGAGGAGTTTCTCCATTGGGACATGACTCATCCCAAGATGCCTGAGTGAGGTAGATGTGATTGCTGGATTGAATCTAACTTAAGTAGAGATTCAAAATTCCATCTGCAAACAGGGAACCATAAATAATACAAATTATACAGGAAATTCTATAGATAAATGTTAAAACGGTTGGTACACAATGAACAATTCATATTTACAGGAAATTTGCCCATAATAAAACTATACAGGGTCTCATACTTCGCTGTTGTAAATTACCCATACTGCATCTTTGCCACAGCTGCTTTTATGCAACTGCATTGCTATATAACGACCATGTGGTAATACCATTGACCATCCATTGTAGTACTTTATGGCCCCGTAGTAAAATATTGATCTGGCCTTAACATTGAGGAATTAGCTTTATTATTCGGACTGAAGATTTGCAAATTATAAATCTATAATAGGAATAATTTGATGTAATTAGATCAACTATTAAACTTTCCCCTCAATTTGAAGAGAGAATGTCATAGGGTGCCACAAAATATCACCCTCCAAACATCTCGCTATGGACTGCACCATTTCAAGTCTTGGGGGGGGAGTCAATGGATATGGTTAAACCTTCTTATATTGTAGACAAACCTGGTTCTCAGACGAACATTAGTGATTGAGGTACAATTTTCCATCACACACACTCATCATCAACTCATCATTGGAAAAAATTTAGGTACACTACACGTTCAGAATTATTCATTCAATTAATGAATTAAATGAAAATGAAATTACATTTCTTAATAAATCCCCTTAAGCAAATATTTATAATTTGATACCTGAGATACATATTTGTGCTTTAATTATTTAGGTGAGATGAACAAACAAACGAGACCAGAATATAATTGCGGTAGTTAGATCCATTTTCTTTATAGTAAAATAAGTACTATGAGAAGTGATGTAGTAATAACTTCCAGCAGGTTTTTAACTGTCTCGTTATTCAGAACTGCTAAAGGTCCGAGTATTTTCAATCACCCCCCCACCCCGAATGTTTTTTGTTTTTAGTTTGGATCTTGTATCTTTGACATTCTGATTCCAATACACACTTTGTTCTCTGTATTACACTAGTGGAGGTGCTAACTGGGTACTAAGCCAATATAATAGGGCCTTGAGCAAGACTGAAGAGTGATAAAGGTAATTAGTATTCAGTTGGAAGAAATATGCTACAGAACTTAGAGAAAGACATAAAATTTCAGAATTATTAAATATTTTCCCACAATGCTTCTGATTTGGGAGAGGCACAGGCACTACTAGAGCTGGCTAAACTCCACTTGCAGATTCCCGATTTACAAAATCAAACCCAAAAATCTGCAAGCAAACCCTTTAAAGTCATGGGAGTTAAAAAATCAAAAGTTTTTGTCTAAAACGAAGGAAAATAGCAATGGTAACTTACGTAAAGGGCTCAGGGACCTGGAAAATGGTCTGGGAACATGTATCAATGCCCAAAATCTTTAAAAAAAACTACTCCATTACCGAAACTTCCTGTGCTTCCTTTTTTAGTATTTTCGGAAAAAAAATTATTTTCTAGAAATTTCCAATTTACATTTTCTAAATTTCTAGGAAATAGAAAATAGAAATAGAAATTTCCAAAATAGTTCCGTGGTTCGGAAAATGTCAGAAACATGCAAAGTCCGTGTTCCAGCGGACATTGAAATCCACTTTGGAATTAGGTTTGGATTCGGGTCCATCTCTGTACCTACTTGTTTGGATTATAGAACTAATTCAATGTTCCATCCATTTAGAACTGTACAAGTTATCTGTGAAAACAAGCATTTTGCCACGCAGTTCTTATCTTGATACAATATATCCAACAAGAGCCAAATTAAAATGCCATTAAAGGCGAAATATCTCTGAAATGATAGACAGATAAATCACCAAATCACTCATGCAATAGAAATGAATTACAGTAACAATGAGTTTGTTTAAAGGTATCCAGCTGCCATTACAAACTGGAAGACTATGCCACAATTCACTGGTCGTACTGTAAACAAATTTTTCCACGCCATGATTACACATCCTTTCCTAGGATGAATCTTGAAATTGAATATGATCTAACATATCATGTTAGAAACTGCCAGAGTGTATGTTACATGCTGTGAGTAAAACATTCATATCTGTCAATTATAACGACAAAGGGCAATTATATGTTCAGTGGTGAAGTTATAATGCGCGAGTTGTAATGGTAGCTATAGATGTACACAGACAAAGTGAATTTGTTGAGTACACCTGTTTTTTGCTTTGTATTACTAAACATTGCCCAAGAAAATGCATTAGTGCCTATTATTTTTGGTGAAAGGTAAAATACCAAATCTTAAATTTTTTTTCATTATAAACAAATGAAATATGAACTCTATTGCAAAGAAAGTAAATGAACTAACTGTAACTAAACCCGGATTCACTTCATTCATTGCGCACCTGTATCAGACCGTGCTTTGTCATTGGATGGCCAGTGGCTGGGAAGGGGCGGTGGCCAGCTTTGGTACTGCCCTAGCAACTTCAAATGTGTAGGCAAATGACAGCCTGGAGTTACCTACATTGTAGATTAATCTCTTTGAAGTATTAAATAGTTAAAAGGGAAAAAAAAACTATATCAAAGAAACAGGTAAACAGGTTGCAGGTAAATATAAAAATGCTTTTATCTCCAGCACGGAACATTGGTTTAATCCACTGATTGTGTTTGTCCAGTACTGAAACACTCTCATTTAGAGCAGCAGATCAATTCCCACTATTAGCAGCTAGAAACCAAAGTCTACAATGTGTTTATTGCTATAAGGACATTTACAGTTGGACAGAGAAATTACCTTTATGTTATAATGATTCGTTATCATAAAATGCATTTTATCTCTGTACTTTAAAGGAAACCCCACTGTAAATGTTTTAAAAATAAAAGTACACTGGACATGGAATATTTCTACCTTCCAGGTTAGGGGTCCGCTTTTGGGGTCCGCTATTGGGGTCCGCTGATGGCTGTTTGTGCAGCTGTACAATACACTCAATTATCAGTAGTGGTTGGTATCGATCAGTAAAATAAGATATTGACTCAAAGCCATACACAGATGGTTTTTTCTTATTTTGGCAATTTTCGTTCACCTTTGCAGGATAATCCCCCTTTTAATTTAATTGTATTTGTAACCAGATATTCAATGATACGTTCTGGCAAAAGTATCTGCCTTCCCCCTCTGCTCTAAGAGCATTTTAAATGATTGAACATGGTGCAGTGGAGGCAGCAGGTGAAACAGTCAATCATTGGTTAAGTGACAGCCTTGATAATTGATTGACAGCATAGAGGGAGGGGCCAGTTTATTCTGCCAGTTATTTTCCTTAAATATCTGGTTAGTAATGCAGGTAATAAAGCGCAAAATATATCAGCTGGGTTGGGGGCAGGTAACAGACAATTGACCAGTTTTTTTTAAGGGTGCAATTCCCTTAACATCACTTAGATAAATAGTTAGACCTGAATAATTTACCTAACAACTTTCTCTTATTATTCGCACAAGTTCTCTATTGTAGGTCGGCAGTCTCTCCAGCTGTTACTACATAAAACACGTTCGATTTATATAATATTTCAGCATTCCTCTTAAAGAAAGAATCAATTTAATTCTAACTAAAGGAGAACAATATTCTCAAACTCATTTCATCATACATTATAACCTGACACGGCTAATTAAATGAAGGACTTCTCACAAGTTTTTCCTTACCAAGGTTACACACCTGTGTGAAGTCCCTGTAGTTATTTTTACACAATCGCTCGTGGGAGTCTACTCCTGACACTTGTAGTTTGGCCTCACCTTACTGAGCATATCTATCTCACTGGGAGAGAGGAGCAATGGGGTGAGTAATAAAGATTTAGTTTTTTCACAATGGTAAATCTTTGGTTAGGAAGCACTTTACTTTAATAGCGATACGTCAATTTTATGAACAGTTTATAGCCTATAAATTTGATTTTAGACAATATTTCTCCTTTAAGTTAGGTGATTCCACATATCTATACCAAGGGTTATTCTGTGTTACTTTATTTTCAATCTGTTACGGTAATTTAGATAAATGATTGTTACTGTCCATTAGTGACATTAGTGGTCGTTAAAACAGTCATTAGAGGTATTATCGTTATTTAATGACACTGGTGTTTATGTACAATAGTATGTTAAAGGACAACTACACTGTAATATAAACTTTTCAAAATAAAAAGTACCTTGGGCAGGGGTAGGATGGATTAGTCCTACTTCCAATATAATTTTGTTAAGGGAACACCAGCATATACATTTTATATCTGCCAGGTTAGTGTTCTGGACTTTTCTGTATTAAAGATAGTGCTGAAACACTGAAGAAGCCTGGCAGAAGCAGTTTTTCTTTATGGTGGCACTTCTTTTGGGAGGAGAAATTATCAATCCTACTTCCCTGCCCCAGTAAAGCCTCTGGGATGAACACCCCCGACCACAAGGCCACACAGGCAACAACGGCCATTTTGCCCAATAATTGAATGTGTGTATGCATTGTTCATTAATCTTCCGAGGCTTGTCTGCTACTGGCAGCACCTCCCAGATGGCCAAATCTTCATAGACATGCATTCATCTGCATCAATAGCTGCTTGGGTCCATGACCAACAGAAAGAAGAGATTGCATCTGGAAAGGTATTAGCATTCGTAACAGAGGGAAATGTTCTCAAAATACTTCCATTCCAGGCAGTCCATTTATATTATTACAACCAGCAAAGTCTATAATCAGAAAAGACATGATATAATGTATCTGGGAAGAGACGGAGAGTGGAGGTGCCAATTACAGTGCTGCAGTTCAATAGGACTTCAGGGACCATTGGGAATTTAGTCTTATTTAAAGTACCAGTTACATCAAACGTTTCACTCTATTAGCTGACATTTATCACTGTTCTCTATAATTAATGGCGCGGGCTGGGAGGTTCAGCTCTTTGCGTTGAACAAAAGGCATTTAATGGTAATGATATGGTGTGTAATATTCTTTTTTCCATGTATCCTTATCTCAATTGGGATTACAGAATAAAGTGAACAAGTTTTCTCCCAACCAATTAGCATCTCCGGTTTCTACACTTACTTGGTTTTCGATGCGGAACTGCTGGTTTGGAAAATACGCAGATCCATTGGATTTTTTAAAAAATTTCGGGACATTCGATAATTATCGTAAAAATGGATAGTTATTGAATTGAAGAGCCAATCGCTAAGCCTAGAATGTATCGTTCGATAACCCTCAAAGTATCGTTCGTTTTCAGTACCCTCGAATGTACGGATCGTTTTCCTAACCCTAGAATGTATCGTTACTAACCCTCGAAAGTATCCTTCGTTTTCGGTAACCCTTGAATGTATGGATCGTTTTCACATAACCTTAAAAAGTGTTGTTCGCTACCCAAGAATTGGCCGTAACCCTCGAATGTAGCTCGCTACCCAACAATTGCTTGCTCATGTATAAGAAGTGTTTTAACAAGCTTTGATAGTGATAGTGACATGTTCCCCAGACCATTTCCCAGGTGTCACAGCCATTTACAGTAAGATACCATGTTAGTTTAGCTGTAAATCACCCGAACGTTTCAAACTATCACTCTCCATTGACTTTAATGGGTCTGAATTTGAACTTTAGAACTTTTTTTGTTCGATAGTTTGAAAATGGAGCGACCTTTATGAAATTCGCCCATCTCTACTGGTTCGTTACTCTAGTAGGGAGTACTTTCTGGGATTCTGAGATGTTTCTGTCCAATATCATTGAATTGTTGGAAAATGCAGTAATTCTACACCTCCTTTCTCTGTTCTTACTGAATTTCCCCTGGAGTTTTCTAAATTAATAGAGAGCTAAGCTAATTCTGTTAAGCAACCATATCCTCTCCTCTGGTCATTAACAACTTGGACCTGTGTGTGCCAGGCTGATTCCGGCCTGACGCTCCGCTGGATTACAGAATGGAAGGTCAAGTGTAAATAGAATCTGATGACTGGTTGTTGTACAGAAATATGAAGAGTTAACAAAATTTCACTATTTTTGTCTATAATGACTGATTTTAAAGGTCAAGGTCTACTGTTAGGTAGAAGCAATACGTATCCTGTTACAAGACATTCCCATATACAGCCATTCCTCCTCTGATTTTTCCCAGTACCTTTAGTCCTTCTGGTTCTTCCGGTAGCAGAAAGTCTGATTTCACAATCAATGACTTTATGCTCCTCCCCAAACCACCTCCCCAGTGCAAACCACTAATAAAGTTTAAAATAGCTCCAAACAGAAGGGGATTGCAAACAAAGGGACAAATATCTGTCTTCAGGAACTCTTGTTGGAAGGATATGTATTGGGTTATTGGGCTTTGGGGGTGCTTAACCTAATTGTAGAGTTTAGATTGGAAAGTGAAATTGCCCTTTTAAAAAATAAAAGTCAGGAATACTTGGCCAGATAGTTATTTATCAAGGGCAAATTATCAAATTATCTGACTGGGGATCAAAAGATCGTGAAATCTTTCCATGTGTAATGAAGTGCAATCTATCACCAATCCCCTCTTATTAGAAAAGTGCGTCCATGTAATAGATCCACTAATAGCTCTTATACTCTTTACAGCTTTGTCCTTTCCAGTATCTGCTTTACTTAAGGCTATTGAAAGTAGGAAAAGTAGAATATTAATAGGTTCAAACCTACGGAGCTTAGAATTCTGTCACTAGTTCATCCAAATGCCATTTCTACACCGCTGACAGTTGCAGAGATGAGTTTTTGCTTCGTATAAAGATCAAAGGGAAATCAAACAAGCTTTACATGTAGTCAACAGCAATATAGAGTTTATCTCCTGTAACAGAAATTATGTGACGCACTCAGTTAGTCCTAAGACATCAGAAGACTTTTACAGTGTTTATCTAGAAGTTTTGAAGGTATCCGTTAAAAAAAATGGAAGAAATAACCCTAACTTTGTATACCGACACTTTGACAGGGAATAGTATAGCGTCATATATAACCTTTAATTAAAATTTGTGGTTGAAAAAAATGACACGTAAAAAAAAACACTTTATTTGAAGTGTGCAAAAAGTTCATTATTTCAAAAGATGAACCACATACTGTATAGTCACACATTGATAGATGACTGCAGCTCAGTGCCCCAACCATTTACTTTAATAGGTTTTGCAGAACCGCTGTCAGAAACCACTTTCTTTGCCAGTTTCATTCACCTATTGTCACATACCAGTACTTACCACATGGGTGTGTCTTGGATTCTGGAATTCTGGAAAGTACACCCCACTTTCTTAATAATATAAATTTCTCGAGAGCTACAGCAAAATATGGGATGTGGCAAAGATGAATGTTTTAACAGCAAAGTGTCCTGTCTTCTTATTTAATGTTGTTTAAGGCTAAGTTGCCCTTTAAGCCATATGAGGCCTTTGTGCAATCGTTTTAATCACACTTTCAAGATCATTTGGCGGACAGAACACAAGAGCCAGGAGAAATCTTCATAGTTAAACTTCAGGAGCCAAAACCGTTTCATCACTGTCTATTTTCGTTACATTGCTTCATAAAAACTCATTAAACTCATTAGAAATTCAACAATTTAAGTTAATGGTGCAATATGAATGTCAGGATTATGTCACAACAAACCTATTACAGCACATTAGGAAGAGGCTTAGGAGGGTGGATGTAATAATTAAAATTGCTTTTAGAGTGGGAAGAAGTATATAGCCTCTTTGCCATGTAGACTAGTGTCGTCTGTTAGGGGCCCTTAGGGAATGCCCATATTGAGATGGTTCCTCGTGGGAGCTTGCAGATTATCCTGGGACATATTATTCTACTCACAGTAAGTCTATTGAATGTTATGGATCTTTCTCTCACTCTTTAATTTGGCCTATAGCCCTTCCTCCCTTACATGAATTCCCCATCAAACCGGATGTTAGCAACCCAAAAGCCCCTTGTGCGTAGATGGGAGGCGTGTGATTGCTGCCAGATATTTGAACAGCTGGAGATGTGTGTTGATGACAAAACTATTGAGAGAGAACATACTCTGGAACAGATTATGGGGCGTATTTAATAAGAGGTGCAGTATTTTACCTGTGCTGTTAATCTACAGAAACCATCAGATCAGATGTTTCTAACTGAACTAAACCACTAAAAGTATCATCTTATTAGTTTTGCATATTGACAGCACAGGCCTACCTTGGTAAATATCTGACTGTACTTACCCTGAAAGGCAGGTGGTACAGAGAAATGCATTAGAGTGACAATTCACATAATAAAGTATTTGAAGAAATCCTGAAAAAAACAAAAAATGCTATGCTTAGTTATAGAGTACGATGAATGAAACTGATCCCCCCTCCCCGAGTTACTATGCTTAGTTATAGAGTACAATGAACAAAATTGATCCCCCCTCCTCGAGTTACTATGCTTAGTTTAGAGTACAACGAACGAAACTGATCCCCCCTCCCCGATTACTATGCTCAGTAACTCAGGAGGGGGGTTTCGTTTCGTTCTTTGTACTCTATAGCTAAGCATAGTAACTCGGGTGGGGGATCAGTTTCGTTCATCGTACTCTATAGCTAAGCATAGTAACTCGGGGAAGGGGATCAGTTTTGTTCATCGTACTCTATGGCATATAACTCGGCGGAGGGGGATTGGTTTCATTCATCGTACTCTATAACTAAGCATAGTAACTCAGGGATGGGGGGATTGTTTTCATTCATCGTACTCTATAACTAATAGTAACTCGGGGAGGGGGGAACAGTTTCGTTCATCGTTCTCTATAACAAAGCATAGTAACTCGGCGAGGGGGGATCAGTTTCGTTCATCGTACTCTATACCTAAGCATAGTAACTCGGGAGGGGGATCAGTTTCCTTCATCGTACTCATAACTAAGCATAATACTCGGGGAGGGGATGGTTTAATTCATCGTACTCTATACCAAGCATAGTAACTTGGGAGGGGGGATCAGTTTCGTTCATCGTACTCTATAACTAAGCATAGTAACTCGGGAGGGGGGATCGTTTCGTTCATCGACTCTATAACTAAGCATAGTAACTCAGGAGGGGGGATCAATTTTGTTCATCGTACTCTATAGCTAAGCATAGTACTCGTGGAGGAGGAATCAGTTTCGTTCATCGTACTCTATAACTAACATAGTAACTCGGCGGGGGGATCAGTTTGTTCATCGTACTCTATAGCTAAGCATAGTAACTCGGGGAGAGGGAATCAGTTTCGTTCATCGTACTCTATAACTAAGCATAGTAACTCGGCAAGGGGGATTGGTTTCATTCATCATACTCTATAGCTAAGTATAGTAACTCGGGAAGGGGGATCAGTTTCGTTCATCGTACTCTATAACTAAGCATAGTACTCGGGGAGGGGGGATCAGTTTCGTTCATCGTACTCTATAACTAAGCATAGTAACTCGGGAGGGGGGGGTACTTTATACTAAGCATAGTAAATCGGGGAGGAGGATCAGTTTCGTTCATCGTACTCTATAGCTAAGTATAGTAACTCTCGGGGAGGGGGATCAGTTTCGTTCATTTGTCTCTATAGCTAAGTATAGTAACTCGGGAGGGGGGATCAGTTTCGTTCATCGTACTCTATAGCTAAGTATAGTAACTCGGGGAGGAGGATCAGTTTCGTTCATCGTATCTCTATAACAAGCGTATTAACTCGGCAAGGGGGATCAGTTTCGTTCATTGTACTCTATACCTAAGCAAGTAACTCAGGGAGGGGGGATCAGTTTAGTTCATCGTACTCTATAGCTAAGCACAGTAACTCTGGGAAGGGGATCATTTCGTCATCGTACTCTATACCTAAGCATAGTAACTTGGGGAGGGGGGATCAGTTTATTTCATCATACTCTTAGCAAGCATAGAACTCGGGTAGGGGGGATCAGTTTCGTTCTCGTACTCTATAGCTAAGCATAGTAACTCTGGGAGGGGGGATCAGTTTCGTTCATCGTACTCTATAGCTAAGCATAGTAACTCTGGGAGGGGGATCATTTTAGTTCATCATACTATAGCTAAGCATAGTAACTTGGAGAGGGGGATCAGTTTTTCCTTCATCGTACTCTATAGCTAAGCATAGTAACTCAGGGAGGGGGCATCAGTTTTGTTCATCGTACTCATAGCTAAGCATAGTAACTCGGGGAGGAGGGATCAGTTTCGTTCATCGTACTCTATAGCTAAGCATAGTAACTCGGGGAGGGGGGATCATTTCGTTCATCGTACTCTATAGCTAAGCATAGTACTCGGGGAGGGGGGATCAGTTTTGTTCATCGTACTCTATAGCTAATCAT
>JAACNH010002094.1:0-47173 GCA_019447015.1 Hymenochirus boettgeri
AATAATAAGTTATGTCTTTGAAAACCACAGAGATCGTTATCATACATAATTTGACCAGATGTAGGAATCTAAATCACTGGGCGGTTGTTCTTTTTTTCAGACAAACTATCAAACTCTGATCTTGTATTATCCCACTGTTCAACTACTGAAATATTACCATTACATAGTATAAGGGCTCTAGCACTTCCATTAAAAAAAGGCGTGATACTCTTCAATACCTTTAAGTTTCAGGTCTAAACTATCCTGAATTAATGACTCAAAAACCGCAATTATAAATTGTCTTTAAGGAGTCCCATAGAATTACCTGTTGAGTTCCAGACACATTTTGAAAAAACATCTGGCCCGATCATTTTGATTCGATCTTACAATGTATTGTGGATTATAAATGATGTGATCGTTTGGAAAGGCGTTCGGAATACCAGCATATAAAACCACTGCATTGTCGGATTTGGTTCAATCTATTCCGTGGTCATGATTTGTAACATCAAGCAAGGGGTAAGGCCAGCATAAAATATCAGAGTTAAAACATCCAAGCCTGGCCAAACCAAAATTAATATTTAATATCCCACAACCAGTAGATATTAAATTACCTTATAGTCTAATAGACCAAGGTTAAACGTTTGGTCATAATTGCAAAAAACGAATGATTTTGGTGCAAAAACCAAAAAGGCATATCATCAAAAGAAACACCATACCACAAGGCATATAATCAAAGACACCAGTACCACAAGGCATATAATCAAAAGAAACACCATAACCTACAAGGCGTATAATCAAAAGAACCCATACCCAAGACGTGAAGCATGATGGAGCAGCACCCTAAAGGACTATTTTTCTTCAGGAGAAATGGTGCTTCAGCCAAGGTGGATAGATCATAAATACAGTGCTCTATGTAGCGAAGGTCTTTAGGTGTCTATTTTGTGACACCACACCCATCCAGATATCTATTAGGAATCTCCCTGCGAACTTCACACTTTCAATATATTAATTATCCCAAAGCAGACCTTCAAGAAAGAGGATCAATGTTCTAGAAAGGGTACCGGGCCCCCCAGTTTTATATGATTGAAAATAAGCGCAGGGAGACCTTAGAGAGCATTTGAGAACCCCAAATGTGCCAAACTGATAAGTTTGGTAAATAAAATCGAACAGGCAGCCAATCAGACAATCTGACCAGGCGCCAATCACGAACGCGGCATGCCGGGAGTCTTAGACCGGTGATGAGAGGTGGCATGGTAAGTAAGATCGGCCTGTGAATAATAGTTATGCGGTTGGGGGGTTAGGGGAAGGGAGCAGTACTATAATAAAAAAGGGTTTATGGTAGGGGGGTAGGTGAACACGGGGGGGGTCCATAATGTGAATGATAATAGTGTTTTATTATAGTGTTTTAATAAAGACTCTAAAACTACACATAAGTAAAAAGGAATCTAGTAACAAGGGTAATTAGAGAAGAATTAACAAGCAATATAAGAGGACTTTTCAGAAGTGGCCCACAAGACCACATGGTGAGTACAGACTACAACACCCTCACGACGAAAAGACACAGACTTGGGACCAAATAGAGGGGTTTCAACTGGCACCACTATTAGATATCGATCAGGAAATCTGTGCATCCGCTCTGACGTCAATGATTGATGGATGTTTGCAATGTATTTCCATATCTGTGATGGTAATTTGCGTAATTAAACCTGTAACCAACCAATGCTATAACTAATGGTGTGTGGGGATCTGTCAACACATGTGTTGATTTCTGATAAAGATTATAACTACGCAATTTGGCCTCTGAGTGATATTCTTTGGGGGGTTTTTTCTTTTCGTCTCAAATTGGGGTTACCCCTGCGACCTCAAGGGGGAGGGAGACAAAACGGGAGAGGAGAGGGAGGGAGAGGGAGGGGGAGAATGGTGCAGTGCGCTGCCCAAACTTCCCCTGGAGGAGAAGGACAAAACAGGAGGCAGAGCCCTTATATGGATCTGCTACCCTACTGGTGGCAAGTTCATGGGATCTTGGGGGGCGGAATCCAGGAGAACGAACCATATGGAGTGGAATGTGGGTGTAAAGATTTTTACTCACTACTATGGGGCCCAGTTAGTGGGTTAAATTATAGTTTGGGGGGTTGGGACATGCCCTTTAATTTAGGGTTAAATGCACAATTATGCACCAGGATTTGGTTATGATCTAATTTTTCCCTTCCCCACTGAACTTTTTTTTTGACAAATCAGAAAACATAGATGGCACTTGCCGTAAAGTGGAGTATGTTAAGGGAGGATTCAGCCCTGGGTGCCCGACAGATGCTCAAGTGGCCCTTCTGCTGCTCAGTGATTGGATAAGCAAATTGCACATATAAAGCTAGCAAGGTCAAGTTAGCTCCTCATTTTTATAAAAATTAACACTAAATGACAGAAAACAGCAGCAGGAGGGAGGGGGGGAACGCTCTCAACATGCCAGAAAAACCTCTCAGAGCAACAGTTAGAGGCAAAAAAACAGATTATACCGGAAAAGGCTCCTACTCTTCTGTTTGACTGGGACTGTATTTCAGCCACGCAGGAAACACAAGCAGAGAAGAGAAAAGGTAGGGTTATTTAACAATAAAAAGTGTGTGTCAGCATTGGGGAAAATTTAGTTGGGGGGATAGACATGATTTAAGTACACCATTGAGAAATGCCTTGCACAGAGCTGAAGCTAAGTCAGGCAGCTCTGCCACCATGTTGTTGTATTAACGTAACTATTAAAGGGGTAATATTGGAGTGTACTGGGCCTATGGTCATACATATATCTCTTTTCTAGATCAGTACTAGCAGGATACAAAAAGTGTATCAGACTGAATAGAAACATTTCTTTATTTGCACAGGTAATGATGCAGATTGATTTCTGTGTTTTCCAGCAGGCCTAGGAGTAGGAGGCAGGAAGCAGATGTCTCTGCAATAGAACAAAGGAATACTACTACGTTTAAACCCCTTCATGGCATGTAAAACTCTTCGAAGTGGTATTAAGCCAAGCTTTATTTTACTAGTATGTAGGTCGGGAACAAATCAACATCCAAGTACCCAGAACCTGACTACAGGATCCTAAAACTTCATTACCCCATTTACGGTTGCTCGCTGCATATCAAATATACAATAAAATCAATCCATGAATTTGTTTTTGGAAATAAACTGACCGGGTAAGTTAGAACCTATTTTTGTTACCTGATTATAGCAGAATCAATGGCGGCTTGTAAAGTATGTAAACTTGAAATAAAATAGTTGGCAGCTCACCAGTTCCACAAAAGGTGTGCCATTATTATAAGGGATGGAGGAAATAAAACACTTATGTAGATTGTAAAGATAAAGGCTGCAGGGCAAACAACCTCAAGTGCCGTGTAATTAACAGTTACCCTTAAAAAACCCATACACCAAGACTACTCCAAATTATTATTCCCCTATAGAGAAAAAAAAAAAACATTATATAGTGCCCCCCCTAGTAGCTCTTTAGGAACACTACATTGCGTAGTAGCGGACCGTTTCCAGTGACGTGACTTCCGTGTGAGTGTTGAGCTGCGATGTGCTTGCGATTAGAACACAGTGCACATCGTAGATAGCGAGACCAATGGCCAACTCTAGTGTGTGCTTTTTAAAAGCAATCCGATTGGTGCAGTGTGGCCTAGTCTTATGGATATAATATAGAATTGAGATTGCAGCTATATTTGCCTCTCCAACTCTGCATTCACTACCAAGCTCTCTGCAATAGCAGGTGTGTTTTGTACTGAGATGCATGCCCGTGCTATAGAATCAAGCTGGTAGTGTGTGTAAGCGATAATCCTTGTTGTTTTGTGCAAGATGACAACTGCAAAACTGCAAGCTTTACAGACAGGTGTTCATACCGGTGCAATTATATTTTCAAATGAATGTGACTGTAATTACTATGCTCTAATAGTGAATCAATGAAACTCAGGAGAATGGACATTTCCTACTCCCAATTTGGTGTGTGAGAAGCCCTCAGCATGAAAAACTGTTACTGACAGGCTTCCTCATCTTTAATGCAGGGACACAATGATAGGATTGAAAAACTGTATGGTGCTGGGCACTCAGCTGAAACAATATTGGGAGGGTAGGAAAACCAATCACAGGTAGGAGTATTTCAAAAAAGTAAATTTTTAGTTTTAGTTTTAGTTGACCTTTAATGAATAGAGAATTGTCGGGCTGTTTAGGGGAGCTCAGAGAGCTTTAAAAAATGCAGAAAGAACAACATTCAACAACATTAGAACACACAAGATGTCATAACTCCAAAGTGACCCATATAACTTTTATTTTCATTTAAAGATATTGATTCTGTTTGTTTATTAAATATTTCAATATGCTCCATAATGGATCAGCCGCTCTTTCCTTCATCTATTCTGATGAAATCAATGCACATATTCAATAGTCTTCCTGTCTATCATCTCTTTCTGCTGCACTGTTGAGTATCTTCCTGTCTTATATTTTGGAAACTCTGCTGGTTCTACGATGTGGTTCAAAACTATTTATACCTTCGGCCTTCTACTGTTTCTCCTATTATTAATAATGGTATTTTATAAGTGTGGTCTACTCTGCAGCTGTGTTCATTAGGATAGTGAAAAGAAGAATCAGGGGCTTAAAATCTAAAGAAACAGCGAATATAAAAGGTTTGGTATTTTTACTTTCATGCCATTTCTCCAAGAGCAGGGCACACAAGGGCAGGGTTTCATTTCCCAAGCAGGTTCCAGAACATGAGAAATTTCACTGTCAACAGACATCAGTCGGTAGTTTAACTGATTACATTTTGGAAATGGAAAGGGTGCAGAGAAGGGCAACAAAAATAATAAAGGGAATGGGAGATCTTGAATATGGATAACTGGATAAGTTACAATTATGCACAAATAGAGATAAGGCGTTTATTGGGGATATGATCAGTGTGTTATAAATAATTAATGGGCCATACATAACTATTGGAAGTTAGATAGTGAAAGATTTTTCACTGTTAGAACAGTAAACTATAGAACTGTCTTCCATTGGCAGTGTAATGGCAGGGTTCATTGGATAGTTTCAAAAGAAGCTGGATGAGTTTCTAAAAACAAAGAATGTGCAGGTACTGTATTAATATGAACGTTGGAGTGATCCAGGGATATTCTGATTACCAGGAAGGATTTTTCCTGGTCATACTGTTTTTTTTGCCTTCCTCTGAATCAAGTTAGGCAGGATTGTAGGTATTGCTGGGTAGGTTGAACTAGATGGAGATCTTTGTTTATGAAACCAGTAAATTTCACCTCCAAACCAGGTTGGGGACAAAAACTACACTGCATTCCCAGAGGAAGGGAATTCTTAAAGGGTTCATAGATAGCAGTGAGCTGAGCATTCTACAAACATTTCAGCCACACATTCTTTAAAAGGCCACTACAATAGTATGGTATTACAGCATTTTATTTTCCATTCCTCTGAGACTATTTGGTAAAGGATATTAGAAGTCACCAAGGTGTTTTCAGGGGGGGGGGTTGGGGGGAAACCGTATATAGTTACATATATATGTTTGTTTGTGAGAGCCTGCCATATTGATCCAGTGCACAAGAAGGAATTCAAAGTTTGCTAATTGTAATTGGAGTAAAAAGGTGTAGCAGTTAGGACCTTCCAGGCAGGGTTACCTTGATGTGGTTGAAGGTTTTCATTAATGCAATCTCAGAAGCAGTGTTCTCCCCAGCGAATTTTCCTGCGGTGGCATGAAAAAGTAGCCGGGGGTGCATGAAAAAGTAGCCGGGTGGGTAGGACGGGGAATTTGGTGGTTAAGGGAAAATGTTCACTGCATCATGCTCATTATATAGGTCAGGGATGTCTAACTTTTGTCCCACTAGATGTTTGAAAACTATAATCCCAGCATTCCATGGTTGTAGAATGCAGGGGTTGTAGTCTGTCAACATCTGCAGGTAACCCATGTAACATAGCAGCACAAGCACAGTTGACACCCTTTTGTGGCCTTGGAGATCTTGGAAAAGCTAGTAACCGTGCTAAAATAATCTTGCAGGTGTAAAAAAGGAGTCTGGACTGAGCAGTTTTGGCGGGAGTTTTTACTGAACTATTGCACACCTATTAAACCTACTTCTAAATTCTTTTAATCACAAGTGTTTCAAGAATTTTTTTCCAGCCGGGTGGCATGAAAAAGTAGCCGGGTGGGCCGCCGGCTAAAAGACCCTAGGGAGAACACTGGGAATGTAGTTGAAATTTAGCCAAGGACACTTTTTTGTGTATTGTTACAGGTGTAAACCTGTTATAGTAAAAATACCATCTTTGTTCTTTTCTATCCTTTAAAACATAGTGCTTTGTGTAAACTCAGTGGCAGCAGCTTTAGTAAAGGGTATATTCATATGTTACATAAGACAATATGGACAATAAGCATAGATATACTAAGTTCCCATTTGTTCTGTGTATGGCTTTTGTCACTATCTATATGAATCAGTTTACACCTGCCCCCAAAAGTAACATTTGCCATGTCTGCATGTGGCTTAATCCCTTTCAGATTAATACCCAAGAGGGATTAGCTTCAAAGTAACAGAATGCAGGTAACTATAAACCAATAGAAGAGGATTTCGGGGTATCTGTACCCCTTTCTTCAATTACCCACAATCCCCAATTAAAAGTAGAAAATATAGTCCACAAATTAACTTCAGTACATGTGTTCCTATATACCTGCCTCTGTATTTCAATATAATGACTAGGCAAAAGCAACATGAAATCTACCTCTAAGAACATTTCCCTTGCAAGACTAGGGCATCTTACCTCTTTTGTTTTTTATATGAGAAGAAAAGAAGAGAGGGTGTAGAAAATCTCAGCATGTACGACGTGGCATTATTAAATGCTAACCCAACAAAGTTATCAAAAGATTCACTGGCTGATTTCAATGTCTCCTCATCTATAAAAGGCTTTGAATTGTATGTCTGGAAATAAAATAACAAATAGATGTTGCATACCACTTTCAAAAAATCTCATCAAAGTCATTTATAAACATATCTGAACAATGGATGAAAATATTCCATAATAGGGCAGAGCAAGTTGACCAAGGACAAAGCATGCACCCCAAGTTTTCAAGGGTACTGAACATTGAATTTCCTTACTAATTCTATTGGGCTTGCGATATCACACTGATACAGGCCAGCCTACCCATATTATGCCACTGCAGCATTCTATAGTATCAGTGAACTACCTAGGCTGTTCACCTACACAAACACAAAACACAAAATTGCAGTGCGATTTACTGCATTTTTGCAATATAATTTTATGGTTTGTGGTAGTGATTCTGGGTGCTTTTTGTGCATTTTTATGCAGTGCGTTTTAGTGCGTTTTTTTGGTTTTAAAGCGTTTTTTTTCCTCCTTCCCTCTTTTCTGCCACGCCTAAAATGCAGTAGTGGTGAATGGTATTATGGTATTCCATGTAAATTGAATGTCCTTTTTTGCATTGCTGCAAAGTGTGAACGAAGCCTTCGCAGTACAAAATGGAAAATATATTATCCAGATTAGAAAAACATTTCACAACACATACACCATTTATGGAAAAAAATGTAGAGTGTCTATTAGGATGTCCAACCCCTCTTTAATTACCAAGATGACAACATTCCATTTATCAAGTTGATTAAAGGAAAACCAAACTTCATTTGTAGATTCTTCTGTAGTAAGTTTGATAGAAAGATTCTGTAACTAAGAATGTTTCAATGTTTTTGTCCGTACAACTCACGGCCCATGTAGTATGACCCCCCATACCCCAGTATTCACAAAGGGTTTTCTAAACAGATGTTTCCACACCATATGGAAGCCTTTGAAAGCTACTTGTTAATCCTGGGGAAATACAAAATATTCAGCCGATTTTAATAAACATTTTTTTGTTATTCTGTTCTTAGCAGAAGATAAAGCTTCTAAATGTACCTGTGTACCTTGCATGTGCTGTGGTGGCTCACCTGCTAAAAAATAAAGATTCTACATGTAGTAGTGATCCACATAGTATCTCGTTGGGTTACGAGGTAAAAGCATTGCTTTAGCAAGACAGAGTACATGATGTTGCAGGTTCAATTACCCAGACATTTAGTTTTACTGAAATGTTATTATTCTGTTCTGCTATCTAAGAATACACTGCAAAGATTACCTTTCTTTTTGCATGAAAGAATAAAGGATTATATCATTGTAAGGCATAAATAAATCCCTGTTCTGTGTCAGGGAGAGTATCTCTGTGCTGTTATATGACTGGCTGTCAGCTTCCAGGAAGCATGGTTGCATCTTCCTTGTTTTGATTCTGAGCATTAACAATGCTCAAATTAAATTCATGGCAGCCCCGTGCATTAAGGCATCAAACTGCTGCATGCAGTGTGTTTTAAAACGCTCTACATAAGAGCGATGCAATGTGAACAGCGTTGTTCATAACATTGCACATGCGTTTTGGTGCCATGACATCGCACCAAACCCAGCATAGTGTGAACAAAGCCTTAGCTGGGTTTCAACCAGCTAAGGTGGATAGTGGAGCAACCCTTAGTACCACAGGTTCATTTTCTAAATGTTCTGGCAGCCACAGCAAAGTGATAGGTGAGGCAGCTTGTTGTATGTTTGTGAATGTACTCTGTCAAATCGGACAATGTTGTCTGGGGATTTATTTCCACTTAAATATCAGACGGTGTTTCAAAATAATAATGCCAGATAATTAAACAACATTGTGTAATGGGGTGTTGCTAACTGGTTATTGTGCCGGTGTGCTAACCAGGGAAAGCGGGCAGAGCAAGGCGGCCACACAAGAAAATCGCTTAAATTAGACTTGTTACATTTTCTTATCTATTCCACTAATAAATGAAAAAAAATTAATGCATTAAAAAGTAAAGCATTTAACTATTAATGTAGAGTTAAAGTAAAAAAAGGTGTTACCAAACGGTAAAATTTCTACTTTGTACAGTAAGGGATTACATTTAATACATTACTATCCCAGCACTGGTACAGATGATGGGGAGTGTTCTGTGGAGACCTACACATTATAAGAAGAATTCTCTAGTTATATGATGACTTCCTGTAATAATCCATGTGAGCAATCCCCCCGTGTGCAATTGTCTATTTTCTTTCACTGGCGTATGGAGACTGTCTGGCTGTAGAATCAGTGCCTTAAAAACTAAGCTCTACGGGCTGGTGTCGAATGAAGCATGGATCTGAATCAGGTCTGGGGATAACATCTGTTACCACCATGTGTTCACAAAGACTAAACATTAGAAAAAGAGTAAAATGTTTATTTATGTTTTTTTTTTAATGAGAATCAGTTTTAGATACCACTGAAGGACATTGAAGAGTCTTGGAGCTTGTAAGGTATATGTTTACCAAATCGTTTTTATCAAATAACTGAATATGCAATGCATATTAATTGTCAAAGGACATTGCTTATTAATGATGCAACTAGAGCTCTGGTATTTTCATGTTAGTTTGTCTTCAAAAGTAGTTGCAGGTTTGTTTCCTCCAATGTCTCCTTAGTACTGAAAACAAATACGGACACTTTCACTATAATGATACATTAAATATTATTAGATTAAATTAGATTAAAATGCTCATTTTACAGATTAGATTTAACATTCCAGCCATTGGTTCAATTTGACACAACATTACAGAACCGGAGGAAAGGCTTGCTTACAGCCTGTAACACATATAATTAAAAAATAGTACAGCTGTACCTGATGTGAAAACATTCAGAAGATGCCAGTTCATAATCTGCTGGTGACGTTGGTCCTCTGGGGTGTATCCGATTAATTTCGATGATTATTTTGTTCTTCTAACTTCCCGCGTAAAGTATTGGGCGTTGCATCAAAGCGTCTGCTTTTGCTCCATCATGCGTTGCCCACAATAGTGATATTAACCACCAGATTATTGGATAAAGGATTTCCTGTATCAGGGGGAAATATACGTATTATACACACACCGTACACATTAAAGGGCACCTATAGCGGGAAAATGTAATTTTTTTTTTGTCCCGACATTAAAAGTTAAAAGAAAGTCAATATTTAATAGACCACTCATGCTTGAGCTGTCAATCAAACCCCTAACAGCATGCTGGCGTAATGTGTAGCCTTACACAAGTTTTACAGCAAGTCTCCCAATGACTCCTTCCTGCTCACTAAATGCTTGGCAAATACTGGTTTAAAAACAGAAGGAAAGGGAGGAAAAAGAAGCTTTCACCAATTTATTGCCTGTCAAATGGAGATTGGGCTGCAGTGATAAGGCAGACAGGAGTCTCTCCTAGCTCATCCCCTCCCACTCCTTAAGTAGCAAGTGTCTCTCCAGAACAACAGAAACACTTGCTCTCTACGGTTTACATACAGAGGGTTTTTTTTTTTCATTCACAAAGTTTATGAGAGACATGTAGGAGGATTAATGCGCATGAGCACTTGTTTCACAGGCTTGGTTCACAGCCGGATTATATGAACGGTGGAATGGACTAGAATGGGTAGGGGAAGGGGGAGCTCTGCAGTAAATTTTTCCTGTGTGCAAACACGGAGCCACAGAGGAAAGTGGGAATCATTTTAAGTCTGGATTGGGAGCAATGTATAGATTTCATTATAGATGCCCTTTAACTACTAGTTCAGTTATAACTTCATTACACATAGTGTCATATGCAGTTCTATTTGGACATTTATGATCCACATGCAAATCAAGATTATAAAAAATACGAGATTTACAAGAGTGCTGACCAACATTCTAGATAGAAATATATAGATTCTTTTATAGCTTTCATTCCTCTCTAAAATGAAAAGCAACATTAATTCCCCACATGGGATATCTGATAGGGGCCCTGAGTAGAACTAGGTTACCAAAAACATTTAGCTTGTCGAATAAATGTACTGTTCCCAACCTATGAGTTGTGATACAGTGCGCTGCTGGCAAAGTTAGCTGCGTTATCGCATAGAGGTGCCATTGAAATCAACATCAGTGCAATGTTTCCCCACATCATTACTTGACACAATGTAAACACAGCAACAACAATTTCACCTGATTGGGACTCCTACATTTTATTATTCACTAATTCATGTAGTCATGTAGCGATATCACCAGAAGGAAGCAACCTATCACATTCTTTCTCAATCACTTTAGAGATAGACAGACAGAAAAGCAGAGGTAGGAGCCCAGTACAGCTGGTGTTAGTGAAGGCTTACTTAATAAGGTGCAAACATTTGCATGAACTGTTAGTTTGCCTCAACATCAGATATCATTTTTACTGGTTGGAAAACATTTCATAACATTTCATAACATCTGATTGATTTTGCAGATTAAGAAATTATTATAATTAGCACCGTTTTAACAATAAGAACTTTTATTGATTAACCCTGAGTATTAACCCTGAGTATGTTTGTGTGCAGCGTGTATGCCTGCTGGAAGTGATTATTATTGTTGTATTTGTGGAACGCAGGTGACACAGGCATATTAACTACATCTTGATTGGCCTGTAGACAAAGTAGCATGTGCCATAGGTTACGAACCACTGTAGAATTTTCCTTCTGTTGTATCCCTATTTGCAATGAATGATAAACGATTGTCATCTGCTACTATAATCGCTGCAGAATGTGTCCATATATGTGTATAACATTATATGATCAGCTGCAATACTGGGGTCCTCTATACTGTACATCACATATCATAGTCTAACAGCCATAGCACAAGCAAACATAAATCTGTGATGGAATTGTGGGGTTGAGCCCATAACTCTACACTAACCTATGGCCAATGTCTTTCCTGGACCAATAATCGTGACGAACATACCTGTATGCGTGTCTTTTTGTCCTACATTTAATGAGGTAATTCTTACAGCGAGTTTTTGTTTGTCTCCATAACCAACGGCTTTAATCTCTGAAGCCATTTCAGAAGATCTGCAATAAAAAGATATTTACTGTTATGCCAATGCAATTCACTGGATGTTATGATCAACTGGGCCATGTCTAATACACATTTAAAAAAAATAATATATATATATCATATAACTATTTGCCAACATAAGAAAATACACAAGTCGACCCTGTACTACCTGGGATATGGGAAAGGACAGTTACCTGGGGACTTCGATCTGCAGTGATTGGAGAAATAAGGATGCCTCGTGGGGAGGACGGAGATTCAAAGATCTTTATTGCTTGTTGAGTGTGCAACAGACAGTCCTTCCTCTTAAACAACTAGGCAGGTTAATTAAGTAATAAAATTCTATTGACAAAGTTTTACACAGCATTTGTCACCAAGTTTAACAGTCTGCTGGCCTATTGCAGAGCTGGATGAGTGAGATTTCTACTGCAAGCTTTGGTAAAAAGATCATGCCGGCCTAGCCATACCTGGTTAGCTTCAATATAAGGAACCTTTACCTGACCATCTGCAGCTGAATAATGTTTACACACTACCTACCGTTAGATTTTTCCACTTACCTACATTATAGAGGATCATTTAGTGGGACCTGAAAATGCATATACGAGCAGGCTCTTGGCTTTGAAGAAAGCTGATAATTAATTAGAATGGAAGCTGGACAGACTTACCTGGGAAGCGGCATGTGGGGCAGCGGCCATTGTTAAGGTGGGCTGACCATCCCGGGGGGGAGCCAATAGAGCAGCAGGGGCGGCGCGGCAAGGAAGAAGCCCATTGGTCGGTCGCGCGGCGGGAAACACGCGCGACCGAAGGACCGTGAGGAGTGGAGAAGACAGGAGAGCTCCCGGGAGGTCACTATCGGTAAGAAGAATGGAGATTCCAGCGGAGGTGGGAATGTGGTGTGTGAAAGCAGGGTCGGCGGGCATGCAGCGCCTGAAGGAACTCGAGCTGAACTCCACGGCCGCAACTGCAGAACCGGAGTCGGAGAGGTAGCAGGCATAATGGCAACACCCACCCCAGGACGCAAGCAGCAGCCGGTAAGAAGCGCAGAGAGCGGCAACAACAGGGAAGAGAGGTAAACGGCCCTGTCAGCAGCACACCAGCAGAGCCAGTGAAGGAGAGGAGAGGGAGCTACTGTGGCCTCCGACCTCCCCAGACCTGACAGAATTGCTCGGCCCATCAGGGGTTAGGGACAGGAAAGCCCGCCCGCCCTCATAGCAGTAGAAGGAGCTGTAGGCTATTAGGGACCCCCCCGCCAGGACATAACTCAACAGTGTGTGGAGTTAGAAGCAGCTGGGTTTGGGGGAGTCAGGGAACAGCTTTGTCCCACAGCCCCCTGCTGGGGAACAACACCTTTAGGTGGGGGGGGGAGGAATGAAGCAGGGAATACTATTAGGGGAGCCAAATTGGGGTAGATTTCCCCCCACCACGGGGTCTCCCCTAGGTCACGAGCCGGCATTACAGGAGATGACGCTCCAACCCACATCACCTGGGCAGCTCATTTCAACTGGGGGGGCCTGGGTTCTCAGTCCAGCCCAACGATGGTGGGGGTTGGCGGGAATAATGCTGGCTTCTCAGCACACCCCCCGAGGGCTAATTGTTTCAGCTCCTGGGGCGGGCATAGGGGTAAGCCCACTACTAGATAGCCAGCGAGCAACAGGGGTCACTTACTCACTTTACCCCTATCAGTTGCCCTCACCTATGCAGCGGTAAATCAAGGCCCCTCAGCTGCAGGGGATTGTAGGGGGGGTCAGTCGGCAAAGGTGGCGTGCACTACGGAACTTAACGTCCAGTTCTAACTGTTGGCCAGTTTTCCCTTCCTGTGTAGCAGCTCCGGCACCCTTGGGGTCAACGTCGACAGTACCTTCAATGACAGACGTACATCAGTTATCTGCGGCAGCGGCTATGTCGTGCTGCCGTGATCCTCAACGGGATCCACAGCTGTCCAGGGCGATCTACTATCCAGAGCAACTCAGCCCAGCCAGCAACGGTGACACCATTACCCCCCAGCAATATCCAGGTACCCTTATTGACACTATTCCAGGTCTAAAAGATTGTATTTCACGGTATGTAGCTAGCTTAACATTGTCCGCTGCTTCAGGGGGGAGGAGGGTCCACAGGGTTCCCAGCCCCCTCCCAGTCAGCAGTACTAATCGGAAGCCAAGGCTCAGTCAGAGAGGCAGGGAAGAGTATGGGGGAGGGGGACCTCAACAGGCCCCCCAACTAGCCATAGCATAGGGACACCATTAAGCAGTTCAGGAGGCACCGAAGGGGGGTCCATGATCATTTCAAGGACTACTTACCTGGCGGGAACTCCACTGGGGCTACACTTATCTAAGGCAGTCAGGGAGAAAATAGAGAACGGGGAGTACGTAGACATATTGGCACTGTTACCGGCATCGAAGGAAGGGTCAAAGAAGGACGGAAACCTCAGATGAAGAAGAAAGGAAGCGCCCCCCTGTGGCTAGGAATTTTAACAACTGCTGCAGGCATTCTGTATATATGCCAACATCGTGGCCACAAAGCACCCATCTAAGGCCCCAGGGCTGTTTAAACATCTAGACATAGTGACAGGCATTTAAATCATTGGCGGACTGTCGTGGTATATCTACGATGACAGATTCGTCAAAGATGTCTGTCCACAAAGAGAGTGTGTTGGGGTACGAAAGATTGTGACTTGTGGCTGGGGATGCTCTCTTACAGGGCTTCAGGAATCCCCTCGCCGGTCGTAGAACGCAAACACAGTACATAGATCCAATTCATGCTGGGCGTTAAAGGGTCACTGTAGATGGCAGCGGCGTGTCGTTTTCGTCACGACTGCTTCACCTGCGGGGGACAGCATCCCTCCATTAGAGCACTAGACGACTCCCCGCCAGTTCGACAAAGTCAGTCGGTAGACAGGGGGGTCAGGCACACTCTTCCGTCCCCAGTGAGAGTTCAAGATTGGAGGTCTTTTTAAGGGATACCCAAATCGTCGGAACGCCAAGATTTTGGAACAGGGCTTCAGTAGGGGATTTTGGATCCCCTTCGATGATAACCTGGTTAGCCCATCCCCTTGCCATAATTTGAAGTCAGCCCTCAATTACCCAGAGATTGTCAGGGAAAAAATTTTCAAGGAAGTGTGGACGGCAGAGTAGCGGGCCCTTCCCGGTTCCACCTATGGATAACCTAAGATTTCCCCACTAGGCTGGTCCCAAAGAAGGAATCAATTCCTACCGCTTGATCCACCACCTCTCCTACCCCACTGGTCTTTCGGTAAATGATGCAATAGACCCTTGGTGTGCAGGGTTCGCTACGCGTCATTTGACGGAGCGTGGAGTTGTTGAGGTCCAGGGGCAGGGATCAGTCATGGCAAAAGCGGATATAAAGTCGGCCTTTGCCTGCTGCCGATCAACCCGGAGTGCTATCATGTGTTGGGCTTCCATTGGGATGGCGCCTCATTTCTTTGATAGGTGTCTCCCAATGGCTGTAGCCTTTCGTGTTACTATTTCGAAATGTTTGCATCATTCCTGGAGTGGGTCGTGCGGCAGGTATCAGGATCGACTTTTTCACTACATTACCGGATGATTTTCTCTTCATCGCCCAGGAGAGTCACCAGGTTAGGAGATTGGCTTAGATCCTTCCTGTTTTTATGCCGACAAGTTGGGATACCAATTGCCCAGAGAAGACTGTTCCTCCCTCAACGACTATTCAATTCCTGGAATTACTATAGACTCGGTAGCAATGGAGTTCCGGCTGCCTCAGGATAAACTGGACAATCTTAGGTCAATGGTAAGCGAGCCATCAAGGCAAAGAAGCTGCGGGTAAGGGAGGTCCAGTCGCTCCTGGGCATCTGAATTTCGCAACGCGAGTAATACCAGTGGGCAGGGCTTTTAACAGGGCCTGATCGACATAGATAATAGGAATGTCCAACCCAGGTGGCGCGTAAGGCTCTCCACAGAGGTAAAATGAAGATTTGCGAGTATGGCAACAGTTTTTAGACAGATTTAATGGAAACCAGATGCAGCAGAGTTTGTGGACACCTCCGCCATAAAGCTGTTTACGGACTCAGCAGGCTCTTCAGGTTGTGGGGGCTTTTACGCAGGCCGCTGGTTCGCAGCTAGATGGCCATCTACATGGCATCAGGAAGAATGGATGTCCAATTTAGTATTCCTAGAGATTATCCCAATATATTTCACCTTATTGCTATGGGGCCGGTTATTACAGAATAGGAGGATATCTGGAACTGTGACAACCGAGGAGTAGTACAGGTACTTAATGCACTTTCGGCCAAATCTAAACCAGTTAGCAAAATCCTCAGGGCAATAGTCTTAAAACTGTTAGAACTCAACATTTGGATGAAAGCTTGCCACATCCCTGGCAGGACAATTGTGTGGCTGACGCTTTGTCCCGCTTTCAAATTGCGCGATTTCGGGAATTAACTGGTGGAGAGGCTCTCCAAGAGGATCTTATTGCAGAAGACTGGTGGAAAGTTGCCACCCAGGCTATGAGGGGTTCTTAAGGGACTCTCTTGCCCCACGAACTTGGATGGCATACAAAGCAGGCGGTGGGTCAGATGGTTTGCAGTTCAAGAACCTCCTGCAAGGGACACAAGTGCCGGAAGTGGAGGTTTTGTTGGTAAAGTAGTGCTAATCTTTTGACCAGGTCAATCGTCAACGGCATTAAAAAACTATTGCAGGCATTTCGTTTTTTCTAAGAATGTCATCAGAACAGGATTTGGTGAAAGCCCCTATAGTTAAGCAGTTGTTAAAAGGCATGGTTGGGTGAGACCGTCTATGGAATGCAGGAAACCTATAACGATGGACATCCTGTCCCTTCTGCTGGGGACCTTGGGAGTAATTTGGCCTCTAAACAGGAAGCTCTCCTGTTTCGGCTAGCATTTCTACTGGCCTTTTTTCTGGCCCTCAGGGTCAGCGAACTGGCGGCAGCCAAACAAAAAGGAAGCGGGGGGTCTCTTATGTCAGAAGTATCACCGTTCAGACACAAATTAAAGGTGCAGATTCCCAGGTCCAAGACCGATCAACAGGGCACAGGCAAGAATGTTGGTTAGGCCCCTTCCCTCATGCCAACTTATGCCCGGTGCGTGCGCATACCATGATTTCATCCAAGAAAGGGGGAAGCACCAGGCCCACTCTTCGCCACAAGGATGGTTCACACTTGTCACAATTCCGTTCCGTAGGGTCCTCCAAATGGGACTTAGGCAGTTGGTCTGGATTGGCAGAACTATAATAGTCATTCATTCAGGATAGGTTCGGCCACCCATGCCTTTCAGCATGGTTTTCCCTATTTCTAAGCTAAAACGCCTGGGAAGGTGGGATTCTAACCGTTTTAGATCTTACATCAGACCAGAACTAGCCGAGGTAGTTTAATATCTCCCCGCCCCCCCCCCCCCCCCCCTCTCCCCTTTCTTTTCCCAGGTCATAAACAACTACGGGTCTGGATTATCGGACATTCCTTTGTCTTTTGGGCAAGCCGACGGGCCTCGGTGAGGAAATTAGGTGACAATCTAGGCTTCCCTGAGATGTCCTTAAGGTTCAGTGGGTCGGTAGGAGGGGCGCTCGTTGTGGAACGACTTATTTCCTTTAATAGCCAGATTAAGGAACGACGGGGCTATCCTGACATAGTCATATTACACTTAGGGGGCAATGATGTGGGATTCTTTAAAAACCGTGGAACTGATCAGAATAGTACGGAGGGACCTGGCCCAGTTGCATTTTATGTTACCAGATTGCGTGTTCGGTTGGTCGGAGGGGCACCAAGACTAAAGTGGCTCTTGACCCTAAGGTGAGAGCCCTAGACAATGCAGGAAAAAATTAAACTTTGGGGTAGCAAAATTGGCCAAAGATCTGGAAATTTTGACATACGACACATAGATTTAGAAGGCGGAGAAAAGGGCCTCTATAGAAATGACGGTGTCCACCTTTCAGACGTAGGCCTGGACATCTTTAAGTAGGATTACAGAACCTGTTGGAGCGTTGTCTGCTAAGTTGGAGGCTGGCATGGACTTTTGCTAGAAAAAAGGGGGGGGGCAAAGTCCATACCATGGTGGTAAACTGGAATGCAGCCAACTGTGCTCTTGCGCAGACAGATATGATTTGGGCTCTTATATGGCGGCTCGAAAGATAGAGCTGGCTAGTTTTAAGTTGAAGATTATATGCTAAGGCTGAAGTAATAAGTTTATGATGTTATAATCCAATAAAGAAATAAAGCTGCGGCCCATTACTCCAACTAAATCGGTGTCGGTATTCTTGTGTAGTGTTATTCTGAATAATTAACAAAGTGTCGCTTGCCAATACCATGGAAGCTGGACAGACTTACCTGGGAGCGGCATGGTGGGGCAGCCGGCCATTGTTAAGGTGGGCTGACCATCCCGGGGGGGAGCCAATAGAGCAGCAGGGGCGGCGCGGCAAGGGAAGAAG
Source organism: Hymenochirus boettgeri (assembly GCA_019447015.1). NCBI lineage: Eukaryota > Metazoa > Chordata > Amphibia > Anura > Pipidae > Hymenochirus > Hymenochirus boettgeri. Next base: position 18,255 of record JAACNH010002094.1, read on the forward strand.
CCCATTGGTCGGTCGCAGGCGGCGGGAACACGCGCGTACCGAAGGACCGGTGAGGAGTGGAGAAGACAGGAGAAGCTCCCGGGAGGTCACTATCCCACCCACCCCTCCCAATTCAAAAAAAAAAAAAAAAAAAAAAGTAATTCTGCTGCTCTAGATACAGTGACTTTAAAGAAGGCAAGAAATGGATATGATACCAAATTGTCGCAGCGGGTGGTAAACTGGAATGCAGCCAACTGTGCTCTTGGAGACAGATATGATTTGGGCTCTTTATATAGGCGGCTCGAAAGATAGAGCTGGCTAGTTTAAGTTGAAGATATATGAAGCTGAAGTAATAAGTTTATGATGTTAAATCCAATAAAGAAATAAAGCTGCGGCCCATTACTCCAACTAAATCGGTGTCGGTATTCTTGTGTAGTGTTATTCTGAATAATTAACAAAGTGTCGCTTGCCAATACCATGTGAGGAAACCCCATCTGAAACCATCCTATGGGTATCAATAATATTCCCATTTTTAAAACACCTATTGTGTAGAACCAGTTCCGTACACACTTGTGATTGCGGGGCTGACATAATAAGAATAGCATTATATAGATACCTCTTTATTCTTTATTCCACTTATATATTCTTACTAGAAAATTGGCCCGTTGGTGCACAATGGAAATTATGTGTGTTGATGTTTTGCTATGTGTGGATATAGTGGATATAGAATCTTTACACAGGTATATTTTTAAACTGTTACTCAGACAGTCACCAGCTTCCAGAGGAACCAAAAAGGATAACCCTGCAGGTCTGAGAGTAGACCCAGGCAATCCTGCTACACTGTGCGGTTGAAACTAAACATGCTAGGTAATACCGTATATACTTGGTATAAACTGTCCCGATATAAACCGAGGTACTTACTTTTAACTGATAAACTAGGAAAACTGCTTGACGAGTGTAAACGAGGTTGAATTTTTCCCATAGGTAGCCCCATCGATACAGTAGTTCCACAGACAGTCCCATAGAAAAGTCCCATACACAGCCACTCATAGAAAGTCCCATAACAGTCCCATGAAAGTCCATCACAGCCATAGAAAGTCCATACAACCCCATAGAAACCATAGAAAGTCCAATACACAGTCCCATAGAAAGTCCCATACACAGTCCGATACACAGCCCCATACACAGATGTGCCCAACATACCTTTCTGTGCGCCTGAACAATTAAACATCGTTTTTTTCCCATTTGCCTTGCAGTTTGAAACTGATCTGAGTGAGCAGGACAACAATTGCCTAACCCACTGAAATCAAGAGGATTCTCTGTGTTACAGGGTACATCTTTTGTTTTCCCAGGGCATTGTGATTTTGTCCAGCAGCATCCAGATCAGCACAGACCCGAGTATAAACCGAGGGGAGACTTTCAAGATGATTTTAAAGGTAAAAAAAAAATTGCTTTATACTCGAGTATATACGGTACTTATTAGTATTCACCACGGCAAGTGGTGATGGTACCTCATATATTATAACAGAAGGTACCTCACATCATCATGTTTTGTAATAGCATTGCCCTAATAATCTAACGATAAACAAAAACATTTCTCATTCCCAGTTTACCTAAAGAAATGGATTTATCCTTATATACTCTTTTATACAGATCTATTGAAAAAAAGTTGCTTCAGAGCAATTTTTAATAACTGATAACTGCTTTTTATTTCAGTATTACAGTAAATCCTTGGTATACCTGCCTGGCTTTACCACTAAGCAGAAGGCTAAGAACTTGCAAGCGAGCACCTTCATCCCACACCATATAGTGGCTTCCAATTCAAATTGTCTAGCCAATCAGTCCACTCCCTAATAATCCCATCAAATGGATCAATTTAAAAATAGGTTTGGCAATTGGGCCTGGTAGAGCTACTGAGTCTAATTGGGAATTTCATCTGCAGGTACAAGGACAAGAGGATTTAATCAATACTATCAGTAGCAGCCTCCATAGCTTAATACAGAGAACAAATATACAAAAAAACAGGAAGAAATAAATGGTATTACCAGCACCGCTGCCACCAATTTGTACCAGATCACTGTTTATGAGGATTATTGGTAGCATGGCACACAGTGGGTTATCTGGTGGTCTGGCACAAAGCAGACAGTTCACATAAACAGGTTCCCCATAAAGTGCAGTAATCAGGGTGTCCCTGTCTATGGTGCACCACTTTGAATATTGACCAGGCCTGTATGTGTGTGTCCTTGTAAGTTGGTGTACACTTATCTGTTTGCCTCCGAGTTTGTATCCAATAAGGTAAATTGTCTGTCCAATAATCTGTCCTCCCAACAGGTGGTAACAGGGTCTTATACACAGGATCTTATACACAGGGTCTTATACACAGGATCTTATACACAGGGTCTTATACACAGGATCTTATACACAGGGTCTTATACACAGATTATACACAGGGTCTTATACACGGATCTTTAACACAGGGTCTTATACACAGGGTCTTATACACAGGATCTTATACACGGGGTCTTAGACACAGGGTCTTATACACAGGATCTTTATACACAGGGTCTTATACACAGATCTTACACACCAGGGTCTTATACACACAGATCTTGGGTTGCAGTCAATGTCTCTCCAAGCAACACAACAATCCATTTCACTTTCTCCTCCTACCATAGAGAGCAGGGATGTTTTGTATTTTATTACTCACTGACACCACCTGCAGGCTGGAGGTGGTATATAAGGAGCCTTGGTGTATATGTCTATTGCAATACACATCACATCCTGTTGCAGACAGAAACCTTTTTTGGATTACCTTTCACATGGAGCAGACCAGGGGTGTGGTTTAAAGGGCATGTCCACCCTTCTTAAAAAAATTCATATAATAGTCTCCGTGCTCCGCCAGCCCCAACCACTATAGTTTTAATATCAGTGCCCCAAATATACTTACTTTCCCTTTCCTCCGCCACGCTGCAGGCCCTCTGCTTGCACGAAAATGCAAGCAGAGGGGCAGGACCGGCAGTCTTAGCCGATGTGGGATTGGATGTGGAAGGAAGAGAGGCAGGGGGGCGGGGTGCCGGGCAGGAGGGAGGGGACGAGTTGGGGGCCACCGGGGGCGTAGTGAGGCTGGGACGGGCCGGACACTACCGCCGGGGCAGGGGCCGGGGGTCTGGCGGGCCCCAAAGCGGGGAGGGGTTGGGGGGGGGGGCGGGGGGGGCGGGGGGCGGGGAGGGGGGGGGGGGGGGGGAGGGGGGGGGGGGGGGCGGGGCTGGGGTGGGGGAGTGGGGTGGGGGGGGGGGGGAGGGGCGGGAGCGGGGGGGAGGGGGGGGGGGGGGGGGGGCGGCGGGGGGGGGGGGGGGGGGGGGGGGGGGAGGGGGGCGGGGAGGGGGGGGGGGGGGGGGAGGGGGGGGAGCGGGGGGGGGGGGGGGGGGGGGGGGGGGGGAGGGGGCGGGGGGGGGGGGGGGGGGCCGGCGGGGGATGGGGGGGAGCCGGGGGGGAGGGGGGTGGGGAGTCAGTGCGGCAGAGGAAAAAGAGGGAAGGAAAAATAGGAAGGAAAACACAAGAGAGAGGTGGAGGAAAAAGAGAGGAAAGAGGGAGGAAGGTTAAGATAAAGGTAAGGTTTTTGGGGGCAAGGCGTTGCTTTTCTTATATTATTTTTTTTAAAAAAGTGTAGCAGCAGATAAGCAGCCAGTATGAGTTGTGGGTCTGGGGGGAAGGGGGGGGCAAAAAATGAAGATGTTATATAAAAAAAACAAGGTTTTTATTATTATGCTAGGGGGAGGGAAAATCTAAATTGCGGAGGGAAGGACGGGGGGAGGGAGGCGGGGGTGGCGGGGGAGGGAGGGGGAGGGGGGGGGAAGAGGGAGAGGATGGAGGAAGCGGATGGAGGAAGGGTGTAGGGAAGGGCTTCCTCTCCTCTCTCCTTTTTGCCTAGTTTGCAAAACGATGTCCATAGATCTTATCCCGGAGGCAACAAAAAAAGGCAACCCAAGACAGGAGGCCAGGCTAGAGGCAGGACAGCCAGAGTCCTATAGGCCTTCTTTAACTCTGCTTTGCAGTACCTCTGTGGGTGCCGGTGGGGTGGGCATTTTTTTTTGGACTTTGGGGGGGGGGGGGCGGGACGGGAGGATCAGGGGATGGGATGGGGGAATGGATGGGATGATGAGAGATGGGGAGGATGGGGAGGCGGGGTGGAGGGGGGAAAGAGGGGGATGAGGATTGGGGGGGGAGGGGAGATGATGGATTGGGGGGAGGGGTAGGGGAGGGGGGGGGGGGGCGGGATTGTGGGAGGGGGGGGGATGAGGATTGCAGAAGAAAGAAGGGAAAGAAGAAGGAAGGGGAAGGGAAAGATAAGAACAATTATGGAGCTGGGATTGTAATGGTAAGGATTAAACCGCACTACACAATGGGGCCAGTAGTGGGGGGATTATAGTTTTGGGGATGGACATGCCCTTTAAGATCTATGTAAGTAAGTTTATATTTTTTATATTTGGTGTTGTACATAATATAAGTCAGTGCTAAATTTTATATACATTTAGATGGTCATTTAAATGGTAACAGTGAGATAGTACACACATCCATATACACCTTTACTATGTGTAATATCCTATACCCCCCACCACATTGGTAGCTCCTAAAAACTCAATGCAATCTCCTATGGAGATATAAATATATTTATATAATATAAGGGATATGTGTGTGCAGAGGAACCATAAAAAATGATAAGCTTTGTTTTCATTCATTTTTCCTATACTATACTGTACAATGTGACACATTTTTGACTATAATATACTATACTATACTACACTATACTATAATACTACAGTATACTATACATTGTGACACACTTTTTCCTATACTATACTATACAATGTGACATATTTTTGACTATAATATACTATACTATACTACACTATCCTATACTATACTATACTATACTACAGTATAACTATACATGTGACACACTTTTTCCTATACTATACTATACAATGTGACATATTTTGGACTATAATATACTATACTATACTACACTATACTATACTATACTATACTATACTACAGTATACTATACATTGTGACACACTTTTTCCTATACTATACTATACTATACTATACAATGTGACATATTTTTGACATAATATACTATACTATACTACACTATACTATACTATACTATATACAGTATACTATACATTGTGACACACTTTTTCCTATACTATACTATACAATGTGACACATTTTTTACTATAATATACTATACTATATTATGCTATATATTCTATACTATACTACAGTATACTATATAATGTGACACACTTTTTCCTATACTATACTATCAATGTGACACGGGTTAATTCTTGGTATACTGCTGTGTCTTAGTTTTTTTTAATGCATGTCTATGTTGTATTTTTTATTTGGGGCGTTCACTATTTGTATGGCTGCTACACCTATGTACTAATTAAACCTCTCACCTCCCAATGTTCTACAACTAAATACTGTATAATGGAAAAGGTCTGGTCTATGATAACCATCATAATAATCATAGGACATTTCCCTTCAAGACACAAAATGCACAAATAGAAATATTCATTGCATACAATAAAGTGACCTTCACTTGTCTAAAATCATGAAAGCAATTGAAATAAAGTTGAATAAAAAGCACGGTTTTCACCCACTCACTGGTTACAATAAAAGGTCCATATGTGCCATCTGTGAATGTCATGATTCGCCACACATTTCACTTTGTAACTCAACTGCTCAGTTTCCGGAGGAGCTGGCATAAGACTGACTTCTAGTTCTGCTAATGTATATGTACAGTAGAAAATATTGGATGTATTGGCTTTTCCAAACCAACCAACTACAATTCAGTTAATCAGGTCAAAGGCTTTTAACAATGAAATGTAATTAGTAAACGGTGCTGATAAATTACAACACTTAAAAACTCCTGTTGGCTCCAACTCAACATGCAACTCAAACATCTCTTGCATTCATCCCTTCTGTCACATGATGCTACCAAAATCCTAATTCATGCCCTAATCATATCCGTTTGATCACTGCAACACCCTCCAGCATGGTTTACCAAACAACCGGGTTATCCAAAATCTTCAGTAAAGTACACTCCAGCACACCCTCAAATGGCACGGCCTTTGGTTGGTAGGTGCAACCCTCCCAGCCCTCCACCTCAAGGGCCACAGCAATATGGCAACTGCAAAGAAGTTGGAGGAGCACACTACTACGTTTTCAGTGTTATTCAGCAAAATGCAAACATACAACGTTTCGGGGGATACAAATTCCCCTTCCTCAGGTATAACTGTGTGAACACCCTTCCACCTTATATACCCTAAATCCCACCCACTTGTGATGTGGCATCAAGTGACTCAATTGTGCAATAAAATATACAGTAATTTACTTGTGAGTATATAATACACCATCTATAACATCCATATACACATAAACCCTTTCTTTAAAAAGAATACTGTCATAGTATTCTATAAAGTGCCATACTATAATAATAAATATAATAAAGGCATATTGTTGAGCCTAATATAAAGTGCCACTGTGTATCAAAATCCTTAAAACCATCTTAAAAAACCGAGTATATCTTACTAATTGATAAACCAATTGATTTACCAAACAAACACCTGGCACCACACATCCATCTAAACTCTGCTGCTCAGTTCATTATTTCTCCTCTTGCATCTTTAAAGTCTCTCCTCTTAGTCAGTCTCTACTGGCTGCCCTTCACACAAAGTATTTGGATCAAGCTGCTTCCTCTATCTAATACAGTCCCTCCATACATCAAAGAGCTAATCCACAGTACTGTACCATCCCAGGCTAACCTCCACTCTTCAAATTAAATACCCCTCTCATCCACCCTTGTCACCTCTTCCCCCATTTGGAAACTCCCTTCTCACACTGTCTGTCACTCACCATCCCTTAATATCTTCAAATGTAACCTCAAAACCCACCTCTTTAGGAACCATATAACCTGGCCTAAGACCCAACCCCTCCCATTGATCCAACATAATCCAACCAGCTAATAATACTTTACTGCCAATCAACTACAGCATCCAATTCCTATGTGTCACCTCTAGACTGTAAGCTCACTGGGCAGGTTCCTCCTTCCTTGTGTATCATGGTATTGCTGTAAAATAACTCATTACTTGTGTACTTAAACACTTGTTGTAATATGTATGTATTTTATTATATGTACTACACTTGTATGTAACATGTATGAGTATGTAATTGTAAATCAATAATAATAATACTACTTGCGGCGTTGAAATACAGATAAGTCACTGTCCTTTATATTGAGCTACATTTTCTAGTAGGTTGTGACCTAACAAGGAAGCAGAGATAAAAGAGACATCTTATTCTCCAACACCTGTTAACCTCTTACTGCAAAACATTGTTGCACATGAATGAATGGAAACTAAGCTATAAGTTGGCAGTGAGAATTATTCTCCTGGAATTCCTTGGTCGTGCTACCGTGGAGACCATGCACAGTTGAGTACAGTCACTTGATGTAAACTGGGTTCCAGTCTATATTTGAGTTATTTTATTCCAACCAGTACGACCAAGATGTGATGTCACAATGGTAAAACAAATTCATATATATACAGTTCTAACTACAGGAACTAAATGATATTTCTAGGGAACACACAGCTGCAAAACGTAAAAAGGTTTATTTGTCTGTCAGAGAGACTTTTACTGGGTCTATGAATACAGATGACATTTTCCTCCGAGACACATGCAAGTTTCTTATATGATAAACTACACTGTCCTGTGATCCCCTAACTCTTTGTCTTGTTGCCACCTGCTGATCCCATCCCTGCTCCATCATTAGATACCAGCTAAAGCTAAAACCTCTTTTCCTATTCAGCCTTTTAACTTTCATCATCAGATGTCCAGTTTCCAGTTTCTCTGGAATAATTTTTCTAATGCAAGGTTGTTGCTTCACTTTATTGCCCATATAAGGAAAAGTACTGGCAATGGAGGTTGCAATTGTTAACGTCCATACTGACAAACTGCAAAAGCCAAACATAGCCTAAAAATAAAGTTTCAATGTCTTCCTTTGAAGCTGTACACATATGAAGCTAAATTCTGCGAAACTATTACTAGTTTATTAAATGCAATAGTGTATGCATCTGATTAAAGGGCATAGTGTCCCTTTAAATCAGGCCCCCCAACCCCTCCTCTTCATAATGTTGAAAAAGCTCAGAGAGTTTTCATGCACTCTTAGGCTGGGTATACACGGTAGGACAATTCTCTGCAAGCGAGCACTTGGCACAGCCAATAGTTCGATTTACCGACAGTTCCAATATGTAAAACTGGGATCAGGCTCAGTCGCAGCCAGCCGCCCACACCATCAGATATTTCCGGCTCATGCAACAGAAGGTTCAAAATTTGCTCATCCGATGAAACTGCAGTAACTAATCACGTTATATAACTGCAGTACCCAATTAGATATTATATAATTCAGTAGCCAATCAGATGTTATTAACTGCAGTAAATGGGATGGGATTAGAACTTAAACTCGAGTTCGAGTTTGAAACTCGAACTCAAAAACTTCATGAGTTCGGACGAACTTGAAACTATTTGAACTAGTTTGATTTTCCGGACTCACGAGATTATTTTCGAAAATCCTTGAACATTCGAGATTTCTCGAATGTACGAGGATTTTCAAACGTTCAGCATGCCTCGGAGAGATTCCAAAAACGTCCGCTTGCAGATTGACAAATGGCCAACAACCTGTGCCGGACATTCGGGGTCCCGCAGTTTGAAACCAGGACCCCCTCCCGGGTCCTTACAAGGACCATGTGGCCCTATCAAAGGGCCCTTTGGGACTTAAGGGGTCCCGCAGGCCAAAACAGGAACCCCCTCCCGAGACTTATAAGTGCCTTTGCGGACCTTGGAATTTACCCCCATTGACTTTAATGGGGGTAATTGACTTTCGAACATTCAAACTTTGAAAACAGACTTTCGAAAACAGACCAAACTTTATGAAGTTCGGCCATCTCTAGCAGTAACTAATCAGACTTTATACAACTGCAGTAACCCAGTCAGATATTATACGGCTGCAGCACCCATCAGATGCTATATAACTAGTAATTAATCAGATGTTATATAAAAACAGTAACCAATCAGATGTATATAACTGCAGTACCCAATCAGATGTTATATAAATGCAGTACCCAATCAGATGTTTTATAAATACAGTAACCACTCAGATGTTATATAAATGCAGTACCCAATCAGTGTTTTATAAATAAGTAACCAATCAGTGTTATATAACTACAGTAACTAATCAGATGTTATATAAATACAGTAACCAATCAGATGTTATATAACTGCAGTACCCAATCAGATGTTATATAAAACAGTAACCAATCAGATGTTAATAACTGCAGTACCCAATCAGATGTATATATAACTGCAGTACCCAATCAGATGTTATATAGCTACAGTAACTAATCAGATGTTATATAAAAACAGTAAACCAATCAGATGTTAATAACTGCAGTACCCAAACAGATTAATAAAACTTAACCAATCAGATGTTATATAACTGCAGTACCCAATCAGATTGTTATATAACTGCAGTACCCAATCAGATGTTATACAAATACAGTACCCAATCAGATGTTATATAACTGCAGTACCCAATCAGACGTATATAAATACAGTACCAAATCAGATGTTATATAACTGCAGTACCAATCAGAAGTTATACAAATACAGTACCCAATCAGATGTTATATAACTGCAGTACCCAATCAGAGTTATATAAATGAAGTAACCAATCAGATGTTATATAACTACAGTAACTAATCAGACGTTATATATCTGTAACCATCAGATGTATATAACTGCAGTACCCAATCAGACGTTATATAAATACAGTACCAAATCAGATGTTATATAACGCAGTACCCAATCAGACGTTATACAAATACAGTACCCAATCAGATGTTATATAACTGCAGTACCCAATCAGATGTTATATAACTGAAGTACCCAATCGGATGTTATAAACTACAGTAACTAATCAGATGTTATATAAAAAACAGTAACCAATCAGATGTTATTAACTACAGTACCCAATCAGATGTTATATAAATACAGTACCCAATCAGATGTTATATAACTACAGTACACCAATCAGACGTTATATAAATACTGTAATCAATCAGATGTTAATAATGCAGTACCCAATCAGATGTTATATAAATACAGTACCCAATCAGATGTTATATAACTGCAGTACCTAATCAGACGTTATATAAATATAGTACCCCAAAAGGTGTTATATAACTGTAGTACCGAATCAGACGTTACACATAACTAGTACGACCCAATCAGATGTTATTAACTGCAGTAACATCTGATTGGGTACTGTATTTATATAACATCTGATTGGGTACTGTAGTTATATAACATCTGATTGGTTACTGTTTTTATATAACATCTGATTAGTTACTGTAGTTATATAACATCCGATTGGGTACTTCAGTTATATAACATCTGATTGGGTACTGCAGTTATCGTCATGGTATAATGGCCACACTTATCTTTAAACATTTCTAATTTTGCGGGCTTCGCAGAGTCGCGATTGATGTCAATATTCAGCGCGTAGCCGGCAGATCGTCTGTCTCCAAGCTGTGTTACGGAACTTCCAAACCCGAAAATAAGCATTCACCGAGCCTTGTAACGGCTGGAGTGAACCGGACCCTCTAATCGCTGGTATGGCAAAAAGTCCCCTCCTCAGGGGGAAAAATGCTGATCCCACCCTGCAGCCAGTCCTCCCCCACAGGGATCAGGCCTACTCATGAAGATAGTTGGAACAGTCCTACAGGTAGGACAAAAACACTGAGGGGGCATGGTCAGGGGAGGGCATTTTAAGTTGGGACTGTCTTACCAGTGGAAGGACCTCTCATAAGTTATAGCTGCCTTTGGGGTGATAATGAAATACGTTTATCTAGAGGAATGAAAAGGAAATGTACAATTAAATGGTAAATATGTAAAAATGCCTGAGAACATGTGGAGATTGGTGACTTTTAGAATGAATATTGGACATTACTGGACATGTATTAGTTCTTAGGCATGCCACACTGACAGTTCTGTACACTGAAAGTGCATACAGTATGCCTTTCCACTTTTTATGTCTACTTCTATATCATGGTTAGGCAGGCATTATGGGTATGGTAATAAGGTTGATAAATATGTATTTATTGAAGCTTACAATTATGAAGCTATGTTGCATAGCTTTGTGTTTATTCAGCCTCAGCTCTCTTTCTATATATATTATAAAATATGTAGGCTGAATATACTCCCATATACTCTAAATATGGTAATAGTATATATACAATTTATATTTTTACAATATATATATAATATATAAAGAATTAAAGGAGAACTAGTGCATATACATTTTATTCAAAAACAGTTAAAAGAAAAGTACCTAGGGCAGGGAGTAGGGTAAGTTATTCCTACCTCCCAGTATAATTTCTACGATGAGTGCAGCACAAAGGAAACTGCATCTGCCAGGCTTCCTGAATGCTTCAGCACTATCTTTTATACAGGAAGGCCCAGGGCACTAACCGGCAGATGAAAACTGTATGTGCTGTAGCTCCTCAACAAACAAAATTGGGAGGTAGGAATAATGAACCCAACCTCCCTGCTCCAAGTAATTTTCATTTTTAAAAAGTTACTTTTTACAGTATAGTGTCCTTTAAAAGAAACAGGTGATTTTATCTCTTCTCCACTGCATTCAAACAAGGCCAGTGTTATTCTGCCACCTGCTTTCTATATGTTTTGCCCTGATTTTCACATATATGTTGTTAATTACAGCTAATGGGCTACCGCCCATTAGTTAGATTTAATTATCATTATCAAACATTCGTTTATTAAAGCAATGTTCTAAGAGAATATTTGACTATGTCCCAATGGTCTCCTGACAGATTACAAAGCAGCCAATTATTTTAATGATAATCATCTTTTCAAATGTCTATTCATTGTGAAACGGTTATCTGCAAGCAGTAGTAACGAGTAATTGTGGAGACCTCTATTAAATGTAATTAGTGTCATTGGATTTAAATGGAAGATTTATAAATCGGCATACCCTTTCTTTTTATTTGTTGACTGTTAAATCTACCACTAGGTGTCGCTGTTCACTGTATAATTAGTACTACTACCTTGTATCAATAAAAGCCATGAGCAGATGGATGAGTGTCCAACTTTATTACAAGATATGTTTTTTCAATAACGTGGAGAATGCATTTCCTTTAGACAATATTGCTTCATATCAGGCAAGATGCAGCCTCTATACAATAGGTAGCCAAACCAATTATATGCAATGCCAAAATATTAGTGCCATGCTGTTATTGCTGGCTATAGAATATTGGTATGTTATAGTGTCTCTTGTGTGTTGATTCATTAGAGTACTACCCATATCCTTACCATTAAGCCTTTATCATCACTGATACTCAATTAAAGGGAAACTAAAGTCTCCATACAAGGTTGCAGACAAAGCACATCAAAGATAAAAGTTTTGTCCTAACTATAAAATTAACCTGTGGGTGTACTGGGGGTCAGCTCCCATACTCCACCTTTGCTGGGTGACACCCATCAATGGCAACTGGCCACTTGTTAAGAACCGTCAATAAATTAAATACCCCCCTATCTTGGCAGATCACTAAACAAATAAGGAAAAGGCCTAGTGAGCGTTTTTATCGTTGCTGCCAATGAAAATCCACTGCATGCTAGCAATCCGGCACATTTAACAAACTCTCTGGAACGCTTATATTTTATGTGCATGGTAATGTCACGGAATAAATACCTGGATGTTTTATATCAATGGTTAATCAGCGTTAAACATTAGCAATAAACCAGTCTTAAATCTGAAAAGCTAAACTTGAGTTGGATGTTCCCCTGTCCTTCCCCGTCCTTCTGTCCATTACAATTTAACAACATACAGGGAAATATAATATCGCAAATCCCCGCGCCTTACCTTTCCGCAATCCAATAACAGAGGTAAAGGTGGTATGTCCGGTAATGGAACGCAGGATCACAGAAAGGTAAGAAAAGAATTGGAAAGGCCCAGTGCCTTAAAATAAATATAAAACCCCCCTTAACTGGATATTACATTGGGTTAACATGAGTTTTACATTTATTTCACGCGTTATTGAATCTCCCCATAGTTTCTTTCCTTTAAAATCTATGTTACTTTTCTATGTTGTATTTTTACTTTCGCCCCAGTGATAACATTGTAAATATTTCAAAAGGTTATTAAATATTTCAATATTTCAAAGGTTTATTTACAATATTATTGTTATTGTGGATTATATAGCGCCAACATCTCCGTAGCGCTTAACAATTACATGGATACATTCACATCAGGCCCTGCCCGAAGAGCTTACAATCTAATTACATTTATTGACACATACAACCTATCAGTATGTCTTTATGATTGTGGGGGAAACCGGAGGTGCCCGGAGGAAACCCACGCAAACACTGGAGGACATAAAAACTCCTTGCAGATGTGTCCAAGGGTTGAATCAAACTCCGACAGTGCTAACCACCCATGAGCCACCAAGCTGCCCATTAGAGATGTCCGAACTTCGCAAAATCCGGTCCGCTCGAGGATCTGCGAATTTTTGAAAAAATCCGAAAATTCGAAAATCGCGAGCGGACCCATTAAATGAAAAATGTTTCGAAAATATGAGAAATCCGCGGTTCGGAAATTCGGAAGGCGGAAAATCCGGAAAAATCCGCCATTCGCGAACGGGTAAATCTGCAGCGGATCCTGCTGCCCATCAAATTTATTATTATGGATTTAGCATCAACATCTTCTTTGGAGCTTTAAATTACAATTGCCACATACAACATTCGGGACGCCTTGTCTCTTCCTCAGGGATACCTGGGAAGGAAAAAAGCTACAAAATGGCACAGGGAACATGTATATTTCTAAAAATGATTTATTAATACAGTTCCCTCCATGTATAATACAATATATAGAATAGAAACAATATCGGCTAGAAAGCTGACTGGTGGACTCGCTGGAAAGATAGCTGCTGAAATACCAACAATGGCGATCCAGAAAAGGGTATCCAAGGTTCCAACCCTGAAATTAAAAATTGTAAATAGGTAAATCACCCCTAATCCCAAAACTGCAATAGTTAGAAAGCGAAAGATATAACCAAAAATAAAAATAAGTAATGGAATAAATGGTTATTTTATTTTAAAACAAGGAATATTCCTTTAATATACTGTCGAATTCCTACTAGCCGCAATGCATCAAAATACATTATAGCGTTAATTACACAAATGCATCCATAACTAGTAATTGAGGTTGAATAAAGACATACGTCCATCTAGTTCACCTTTACACCCTACTTAACGTAACAGTAAGGCAAAAAGGGGGAATTCCTTCCTGTTTCAAATGGCAATCGGAAAGTATCCCTAGATCATAACTACAGAATTGTATTATAGTATTGAGTAATTCTCAATATGTTTTAGTTTTAGAAACTTATCAGCCACTTTAAAGTTATTCAATGAACTTGCCATTACCACATCTGCTGGAAGACAGTCCACCGTTTAATTGTTCTCACTGTAAGAAAACCTTTCCTAACCTGAAGATGAAACTTCTTTTCTTCTAGTCTTAAAGGATGTCCACGTGTCCTTGATATGACCAATTAGTGAACAATGCACCAGAGAGTTTGTTATATGGCCATTAATATATTTGTATAAAGTTATCATATCCCACGCAAACGTCGCTTCTCCAATGTAATCAGCCCTAACTTGTCTAATCTGCCTACATAGTCAAGCCCCTCCATTCCCTTATTATTTAAGTTGCCCTTCTCTGAACTGCTTCCATTTCCAAGAGGGAGGATAATATCTCTCTCTCTTGATCTATTCCCCTCTTTATACAAGACAATCTTTGTAGCTACTAGCCGTTGCTTGTGGCATTGTTTGCTACAGCTAAGTCTGTTATCTACACAGAACCCCCAAATCTTTTTCCATTAGAGAATCACTAACACAGAGTTATGTATGGTGTAGGGTACAAGGATTGTAAAACCCAAATACATCACTTTACATTTATCAACATTAATGTTTATAAATATAAAAATATTAGTAGGCCTAGCCCTAAATGTCAATTTATATTAAAGCAATACATTTAAAGGGCATGTCCACCCCCAAAACTATATCCCCCCAGTAATGGCCCCACCATGTAGTGTAGTGTAATCCTTACCTCACATCCCAGCTCCATAGGGTTCTCCTGTAGACCCCCCTAAAGTCCAAAAACTGTCCACCAGGAGGCTAGCAGGGCTCTGCCTGCTACCTTGCCTCCGGTAGATATTTGTCATGCGTACTGCAGCCCTTCTCCCCCTCCCTCCCCCTCCTCTCCCTCCCTCTCCCTCTTCTACTATCCCTCCCCCTAGCGTAAAACCCCCTTAATATGCTGCTCCCCCATGTCTGGCAGCCCAACCGCATGGTTTGTATTTTCCAAAAGCTCCCAACACTTACTTACCTCCTCCTCTTTCCTCCGCTGCACTGAATGACCGGCAGCCGCGTCCGTGATTGGCTGGCTCCAGCAATCACAGACGCGACTGCCGGTCCCGCCCTCTGCTGCATTCTCGCAGCCGAGGGCCGGCAGTGCAGCGGAGGAATGAGGGGAGGTAAGTAAGAGTTTGGGAGCTTTTGGAAAATACCAAAACCATGCGGTTGGGGCTACCAGACATGGAGGAACATCATACCAAAAACTTTTTAGGGTGGACATGCCCTTTAAAGAATTATGAAATACTAAGTATATTCTGAAGAATATTATCTGAAGGACATAGTTGGATATTGTACATTCCTGGTATGACTTGCTTCTCCTCACAAAATGACAATTATTAATGGACAGGTGCACGGCTTAGTATTACCAAAGCCACGTAGAATACTAATTATAGTGTGCACATAGGGGGAAAAATGTTTAAGTACAAACAGCAGTTGAGCGAAAACAAAAGGTTCCCTCTAAAAAGACCCCCACAAAAAGGCATGCTACTTATGACTAGTTAAAATGCTAAGCGTTTATTAGTGACAAGTCCAAACAATAGTCTCACAGACTACCAGAAAGAGCTCCTCAAACCGCCACCCACACACCAATATCCCATAAAAACCATACACCAATAATACCAACATTAAAATACAATGATAAAACACAGTGCACCACGACAGGTCCCGGCTAAAAAGAATGGAGTTGTGGTAGGTAAACTGTGGTAGGAATGCAGAAGAAATAAATGTCCAAGTAACAATGGTGGCTGTTGGTGTTTCAAAACCACAAAAACCAACCAACACCCGACAGCGGGAATTAATGTGAGAGCCAGACTAGACCGGTGTATACCTACCGAGTCCCAGACGGACCACACTCTCACCGCCAGCTGTTATTTCAACTCAGGAATCCGACTCATACAGCTGTGGATAAATCAACCCAATCCAGCGACATGTATCCTCCGTGTCCATCTCTCTAAGCACGTCGGTTAACGCATCTCCTACTACTGACAGTGTTTCGCCCAGCATCATTAGCATAACGGGCTTCATCAGGGTCAGTGATGCTTGCAGCACAGCCCATTTGTAGTCGGCCATATTAACCTTGCATGGACTTACTTAAGGGATACAAATAATCAAACATATGTTACGAAAAAGATAAATATCAGTGCAAAACAGTCACTATACAACAAAAGGGGAGTGAAGATAAAGGGTCAGGAGACACCCTAATGCAAATGGACTATATTAATATTAAAGGACACTTCATGGAAGACGCAATGCTAGTCCACATCAAAATATATCCCAGAAAGGGACAATTTCTAACAACCAGAGTGCTCATCTAATTAAGGGTAGGTTAATACATAAATTATTAACACCAAGTCAGGTAAGTATCGAATAGACAATAGGGTTGCTTGGATGTGTAGAGCTAATCATCAGCTCAGTATGAGAGGCCCCTTTAAAACAGCCAACATACTGCAACAAGGGGAAAAAAAAATTCAACTGGACAAATTTAATGTGATTATTCGCCAGAAAGCTATTACGGAAAAAGATTTGTAGCGAAAAAGAGAGAGACCCTCTAGCAGACAGGATAAAGGGAACTTGATGTTCTGACTGACTCAATGTGTCAGGCCCCTCAGAATGTGATACGTCTGAAGTTCAGGTAGAAAAGTAGCAGTGCTTTGTGTTGGGGGGGGTCTTTTTTAGAGGGAACCCCTTTTGTTCCCTCAACTGCTGTTTGTTCTCCTCACAAAATCCATAGTTCTAAATCTCTATTCATTGCACTAGAGATAACTGTCTGTTAACTGGCTGCATTGATGCTGCAATATACAAAATAATAGCACTGTATGGTTGGTTTGTACTGTGGTTGATGAGAACATTTTGACCTGCACTGGGGATAATTTGTACAAGTGCTGTTGTTGTATTTATAGGTCTGATCTAGGTGGAATTTTACAATATGGTGGTCTGGTTTTGGTCACGGCTCATGTGTGGCTTAAAAAAGATTTTCTATTATTTTTCTTGCAATTACTCTGGCTTTCAAAATGACCATGGCTGTAATTGTATTAAGTGTTTAATGGTTCCATGAACGTGTACACAGTCCTGTTCATCTTTTAGAAATCTATGGGAATTTTAAGCCCTCAATCTGAGACCAGGGATGCTCGGAAAATGAACACTATAAGCAATATACAGAGACTTCCATGTACAAAGCTTGGATGGTTCCCTACCCTTTCCCTGTCTCTCCCCCTCCTCCACTTACTTTGTCTTCATCTCTTCCTCCCACATCTCTATAATCTATGTTTATTTCTTTCTTTACGTCCCATTAACCCTTCATTACTTTATTAGAGATTTTCATCCAGTCTGATTGTCTATCTACAAATGAACACAGAAAATACATCCCCCATGTTTCTGGTCATTGTTTATTTTCTTTAATAATTAGAACAAAATCCAATTTAGATAAAGTCCTTAATGATGGAAATGAAAACAGAATCTTCTGCACCAGGGGCTCTTGGGAATCCACATGTCACTGCTGCTGACTTCTCTTCATCATATTCAAAATCATCTGGAAATAGACAAAGCAAAGTATCAACAGATGTTACAAGGGATGTTGAGTTTTCTACATACATAGGCATTCTATGGTCATCCAAAGTAACACACAAACACTTTACCATATTCCTTTCTGCCTGTAAGAAGGATAGAGGACCTCCATAGAGTACTGCACGATCGGACGAGGTTTTCCGCCATGTCCGATTCGGACGAACGGTCAGTCGGACATGGCTACATTCGGATGCGATAATTTCGGTCCGATCAACCGATACACTGAACTATCGGTCGATCGGACCGTTATATCTAATCGTGTGTACCCAGCTTTAAAGTAAAACTAATGGTAGAATGTAAATCAATTCAGAAGTTAGGAAATACTTGATTATCACTTGAAAAATGCTTCATTGGCCTAAATAAGGAAAAGTCCCCAACCCAGCCTGGTTGGACCATCCGCCAAGAGAGTAGTCTATGAATGAGCTAATCCCTCTAATCCTAGTACTATCAAAGCAGTGGTGCGTGGATGATGTCTTTTCAACTACACTTTGTTAGCTGCAATTTATGTGATGTATGAAAGCAAGGAAAAGGCAAGGGTGCCAGTAGATTATTTACTGTACACTTTCACATTAAATATTTGGAATTGGGATGTGTATGTGCAGGTACCCTCATGCATCTTTCTCTGGGACTCTGTGTTAGTTGCCCTTCACTTCAGAGGCTTTCTCCCTATGGGATGTTTTGGCTGCTTTGGTGACACATTGATTTACAGATTACCCTCATTCTATTTTCTATTACATTAACTTGAATGCTCTTTTAGCCACATCAGTTTTTATGAGCATGTTAAGAATTTTATTTGTCATGTTTGTATGATGAGCAATCTGACAAGTCTTCATTGATTCCTTGGCAACAGATGTTGTTTATGAGTTTGTTGTTTGACACAGCAGTATAATAGATAGACAGACAGACAGACAGACAGACAGAGAGAGATAGATGTAGATAGATAGATGATAGATAGATAGATAGATAGATAGATAGATAGATAGATAGATAGATAGATAGAGGATAGATAGATAGATAGATAGATATATAATAGATAGAGAGAAGATGGATAGATAGATAGATAATGGATAGATAATAGATAGATAGATCTATTAGGATAAATAGATAGATAGATAATAGATAGATAGATAATAGATAGAATAGAGGACAGATACGATAGATAGATAGATAGATAGATAGATAGATAGATAGATAGATGATAGGAGATAGAAGATAGATAATATAGATGTAGATAGTAGAGATAGATAGTAGATGACGATAGATAGATATAGATAGATGATAGATAGATAGATAGTAGATAGACAGACAGACAGACAGACGAGATGATGGTGATAAGATTAATGATAGATGAAGAGAGAGAGATGTAGGAAATGTAGAAGAATAGATGATGATGAAGTAATGATAGATAGTAGAGATAGATGAAGATAGATAGATAGTAGATAGATATAGATAGATGCAGATGATAGATAGATGCAACACTGGGAATGATAGATAGATAGATAGATGATAGTAGATAGATAGACACTATTGCACGACTGACAGTCATTTGTCCTGGCCGAGATCACGCTCAAAGCAAATGCTCGATCGGGACAAAAAATAGCCTGTGTGTACCCAGCCTTAGGACTGCAGATTTCCCTTGGCTCATATATAATAAATATATATCTGTAACTTATGATCGTCCCTTTATCATTAGTGTGTGTTGTGTACCCACCTTAATGTACAAGGCTTAGAGTGTATTTTGCCTGATTAATGGTTTCAATATGAAATCAGAATCCGATGGGTATTTACATAAACACCGTATTCCTTATGGCAATATAACATTGTATCTCATGAATACTGGTAATTAGTGCCTGTGTATTTGACTCATTATGTTTGTCATCAGTGGTGTTGTTTTCCATTTGTCATGTTTTGTGCATTATTTCTTATTGTGGTTTCCTTTTGATGTTTGATCCAAGTTTGTTCATTCAATGTATTAATAATTTGTTGTTCTCTACTGTTCCATGTCATGGTGGTTTGTTTGGAGGTAATTAGGGTGGATGCTGGTGTTTGTGTATAAGTGGTTCTATATCTGCATATCCTTTAGCCTATCATTAAGTGCCATGTGTGGCAGAAACATGTCGTGACCAGTCTGTCTTCGCTTGCTACACTTAATCTACATAAAGTTTTTTATGAGATGCTCCGCCCTTTCTTGGGGTGCACACCCCACTTTCTGCCTTTCGAGTGATTGCTATGCAATTTTAACCAATTATTTACTAACCAATTAGCGACACACGAGAGCAAGAAGGGTCACCAACATTTCATTTTATATCTAACTAACGGACTTAATGAAAGGACCAGTTTAGTTCATTTGTGTCTGTGATTAACATGTGTTGTTTTATTTGGTTTGCTATAATACTGGTGATACCCTCAATTTACACAGATATTGATACTGAATGTCTGTTTTTTTAGGGTAGATGATACATAGTGAGTGCCCTGTCCGACCATTCATAGAATCCCATAAGTGACTATGCCACCATTGCTCTGTGGCTGGTCAGTCTGGGGATAGTCAGGCACAGTGGGTGGACCCAAGCTCTTCCCTTGCCCTGCTCTTCCTGTGTTTGGGGGTATAGATGGTGGATAGCCTATATTGTTTTCACTGATCATTTTTGCTGGCAGATAATACAATTATTCATTATGTTACCCTAATAATTCTTTAAGTACTGGGTTATGGGACAGTTAATGGACTGGCTAACTTGCAATACAAAATGAGCTTCACTTTGAACACCCTAAAGGTGCATTGAAAAGCGATTGACAGTCATACGATTCAGGGATCATACGACATCTGTATAGCCAATCGTCTGACTGCAATTGTTGTGTCTATGGGGGGTTAAAATGTTTATTTTGCACCAACAATCTACTCCAGTGTGCCTTGTAGGATTGTATTTGCACTATAAAATTACTTCCGGTTTGTACCATTGCTGCAATCTGCTACATCTCCCTCCTCGTTACATATATACTGAACAATTCCATTTATCTATATCGAAGTTCATTGTTTTGCATTGCAAAGGCATAAACCAATGAAGTGTACTTTGTGGTTTCTTTACTGAAAACATGGTGATCTTCGGTCCAAGTAAAACTGCTTCTCAGTAAAGCTCTTGCTTCCTCTGTGTATTGGAACCTCAATCAATCACAAAGGAAATAGGAATCAATATAAAGTGCTTGCTGTTATTTTTATACTCTATTGATGAGTCACTAAAGATCCAGGCCAGAGGCATTCTCTATACTGGCCGCCAGTGGCACTAGCCCACCAACCTTAATCACCCTCCTCCCAATTGCTGCTATAGCATCCTGGTCAGGGGAGGTTGTCCTACTGCTGTGGGTTCAGTTGTGTGACAAAGCCGGGCAGGACCTGTGTGGGCCTGGGAATTGTTGCCAAGGAAACCAGCCTGCAGAAGCAGCATCTGCTCTGGTACATGGGCACCTGAAGGTACTGTGTGTGTGCTGGGGAGGGTTCAATGTGGGCATTGCAGGTTTGTGGTAAATTGCACATAGTGTCTAGTGTATGTAGTGCTGTGTGCTGGTTTTGCATTGATCAGGGTATTTCAGCTCAGCTTCTCTGCATTAATGTACAGGGTTAATGTACATGGATAGGCTGGGCAATGATCCTGCCACTGTGGGCACAGGGATGTAGCTGTCTCTGCTCTCTGCATCTCCATACAGGGTATAGTACAATATACAGTCAATGGAATTATATCAGCATCGATATACAATGTGTGTGTGTGTGTGTGTGTATGCTCATTTGTATGTACCTAAATACCATATGTGTGTGTGTATGCCTGTGATAAATACTTCATATATGTGTGTTTTGGTCTGTGTGCATGCTTGTCTGTATGACATATAGTGCATATATGTGTGTCTTTAGGTTTATGTGGGTGGTTGTAAATATATATAGTGCATATGTGTGTTTATGTCTGTGTGCGTGCTTGTCTGTATGATATATAGTGATATGTGTATGTTTAGGTCTGTGTGCGTGTTGTCTGTATGAAATATAGTGATATGTGTGTTTTAGGTCTGCATGCTTGTGTGTATGAAATATAGTGCATATGTGTGTGTGTGTTTAGGTCTGTGTGCGTGCTTGTCTGTATGATATATAGTGCATATGTGTATGTTTAGGTCTGTGTGTGCTTGTCTGTATGATATATGTGCATATGTGTATGTTTAGGTCTGTGTGCGTGCTTGTCTGTATGATATATAGTGCATATGTGGTGTGTGTGTGTGTTTAGGTCTGGATGTGTGCTTGTCTGTATGACATATAGTGCATATATGTGCATCTAGTCTGTGTGCGTGCATGTTTATTATAAATGATGTGTGTATTTTAAGGTCTGTTTTCATGCGTTGTCTGTATGATATATAATGCAATATGTGTGTTTAGGGAGTGTGTGAGTGCTTGTTATATTATATAGTAACATATATGTGTATGTTTAGGTTTGTGTGCGTGCCTGACTGTATGATATATAATGTATATGTGCATGTTTAGATCTATGTACGTACTTGTCTGTATGACATATGGTGCATATATATGCAGGGGCGTAACTGCAGGGGCTCAGGCCCCCCCGCTAGATTGGAGGCCGGGCCCCTGACCCACCCCGCCACGATCAGCTGTATGAAGGAAACATACACGCGATCAGCTGTTTAAAAGACCGGAACCTGAACTGGAAGTTCAGTTCATTTATAGAAGTTCAGGTTCAGTCTTTTAAACAGCTGATCCCGTGTATGTTCCTTCATATGCAAGATCAGCTGTTTAAAATCGGGCCCGTGTTTCTGGGGGCCTGCCGAACACAATGATGTTTTCTACTGCCTGTCATGATCTATCCAGCTTGAAACTCTGCTGAGGCAAAATCAGCTCAAAGTGCATGGCTTGGCTTTGTTCCCACGGTGTCACCATTGCCAGCATGCGGCCTGTGATTGGGTGCCTCTCAGCCAATATCAGACGCGGCTGCCGGTCGCCTGTTTCCAACTTCCTGCAAACGGAACCGCGAGGAGCGCACTGCAGGAGTGAAGGGCTGTAAGTAGTGTTTCGGATTGATTTTGAAAGAATAATAGAGCGATTAGGTCTGGTCAGGGGGGCTACATTATATTAAATGATTGATTGTGGGTGGACATGCCTTGTGTTCTCCTTCCAGATCTGCTGGTAATTGAACATTGTATTGTGCTAATCAGCACCTGGAGCAGAGGATACAACGTTCTACAATAAATCTAGCTATTAGGCTGGGTACACAGGGGAATTTTTATGATAATCATTGGGACAGACAGTTCGGTGTGACCACACAATCGTCTTTGATTTACCGCTGTATCCGACCAACAGACATCGGTCGCCGTAGACAACTCACACGTCACCGATTTTTTTGCCTGACCGACCGATATACAAAAATATCATCTAAATTGCCTGTGTGTACCCAGCTCAACTGGTGGATCTGGGAGAGGAGAATGGTGAGTTGTTTGAGCTGTTTTCTCTAAGCAGATTCAAGCTGGATAGATTGTGACATAAGAGAATATAGCGTGTATGGGCGATCAGTCGGGTCCATGTGTGCAGTTCCAATATTGCACTGTGCCAACAAATACCAATATGATCTGTTGGCAAAATGCAATTGAATCACAGCCTTAGGGCTGAGGATATCTATGTATTTATTTATATATTATCTATCATCTACCGTATATACTCGGTATAAACCGAGATTTCAGGCTAAAAAATAGGGGAGTTTCAATATCGGGTCTCCGTTACTTACCTTAGCCCGATTACGTCAGTATTGCATCGCGGGATCGGGCAAAGGTAAGGAGCGGGACTTAACACTACGGGTTTTGGATCGTTAGCACAAGGGTTAACGTGGGGTTTTAGACGAAAAAGGGCCATATTGAATTCCCCCATTGCCTGAAAATCGAGTCTCGGTTTATACGAGTCAGACTTACCTGCTCCTGCGGCCGCACGCTCCGCATCCTCTGCTGACTGACGTCAATACTCTGTGCCAGGAAGTGAGGCTGGCGCCGAGAAGTGACGTTAGCCAGCAGAGGAAAGTGGAGCATGTGGCCGCCGGAGCTTAGAAGAGGATCCAGAGCAGCCTGCAGCGGAACATGTGGAGAAGGTAGGAGAAGGCAACTGTGGGAATTAAGAAGGGGGAAAAGGCACAGTAATTCCGGCAGTGGCTATTCTTGCCACTGCAGATGTTTGGAAACTACAACTCCAGCAACTAAAGCATGCTGGGAGTTGTAGTTTCCAAGGAATGAGGCTAATTGCCTTTTAAATGGACATAAGAATTCCCATACAGTAATAGCCAAATACATTATGGCAATTACTGTATGGGACTTCTGATGTTCAATTAAAGGGCAACTAAAGCCTAAAAACAATACAGAATCAGAAGGTAGTAGTGGTCATATTTTCTACCCTGGTTTATACTCGAATCAACCACTTTTACTCCTGTTTAGAGGTAAAAGTGGGTGCCTCGGTTTTATATCGGTCGGGTTATACTCGAGTATATACGGTATCTAGCTATCATCTACTATCTATCATCTATCATCTATCTATCTATCTATATCTATCTATCATCTATCTAGCTATCTACCCGTTCGTCCGTATGTCTTATCTATCTGTCTGTCTGTCTGTCTGTATCTATCTATGTATCTATCGTTTTGTCTATCTATCTACCTGTCTGTCTGTCTGTCTTTGAAGGTAATGGTAATGATGGGGTAGTAGTGGGGGTGGTGGAGCAAGGGATGGATATGTGGGCCCAGGTACAAATTGCATCGTTCCCATAGATAGTCGTATGCCACTGGGGAAATAGCTAAAAAGTTAAATTGCTCACTTGCATACACTGCAACATATAACTGTCCATGAGTAAATACGGGTTGTGGCAGATACAGTAAATGGCAACTTTATCGTTTGTTCATTTCTCTGTTGTTTCCTATGGGGTTTTCCACTTCATCTGTTGTCTTTTGCAAAGCATAAACTTCCTTCAAAAGTGTGAATTATGTGAGCACAGAGTTGGACCAAAATATAGTGGTGAATGTGAGCACATGATTGAGTTGGACAAAAGAAGGAGACATATATACATACGTAGGGCTTATTTTATGTATTTAGATATACTGTATATATATATATATATATATATATATATATATATATATATATATATATATATATATAGAGAATTTCCAAAGGAACATCAGCGCTATTTTACTCATATAGGATGTAAGGCACAATCCTCTCAGGGACGTTTTTAGGCATAGGCCACCTAGGAAAAGAGATAGGGTGCCTATGTTAAACCAAGGTGCCCAGTGTTCTTCCTAGTATTTCCCTTTCAGCTTACTTGCTGTGTTAGAACTGCTCTCCTTGTTCTGCTGCTGAAATTGTAACATTGTAGTAAGTAAGAGCCTGAACTCAGCTCCCTCTACTTGGAAACAATGTTACAAATGAACTGAAGGTGAAGAAAGGAGGGGGGGGGGATGAGGAGAACAGTTCTAAAATGGCAAGTAAAAGCTGCTGTGCAGACTTTACAGTATAATAGTGGCCCCTGTGACTAGCAGCCATGAGATCACTATCTCTGCTTCTTACTTCCTTCCACCCAACTCTCCCATTAGATCTTAGAGTAGGTTGGAGTGAACAATTCAATGTAATGCATATAGATCTGTGGATCCAGGGATACTTTCCGATTGCCGTTTGGAGTCAGGAAGGAATTTTTTCCCCCTTTTTTAGCTGGGGTTTTTTGCCTTCCTCTGGATCAACTGTTAGGTAGGGTTAAAAAAAAAAAAAAAAAAAAAGGGAATAGGTTGGACTTGATGGACGAATGTCTTTATTCAACCTTAATTACTATGTTACTATGTTACTGCTCTGACCTGAGGAAGAGGGTTGATCCCTCGAAAGCTTGTCTACTAAATAACTGTTAGTCCATTAAAAGTATCACAGTACTATACTTTTTACTACATATATTGGACTAATACGGCAAAAACAATAATTATTTTTAACAATTCAATGGAGGAGAAATGGAAAGCAGGTACATGCTGTATATCATGTCAATGCTGGCAGCTGAAAGGGTTAAAGGTAATACTCTGCAGTCACTGAAAGTGGCAATGGAAATACTCGGGAAAGTGCTGGCACTGGAGCATTAAAGGGCATGTCCACCCCCAAAAACTATAATCCCCCCAACTACTGGCCCCATTGTGTAGTGTAGTTTAATCCTTACCTCACATCCCAGCTCCATAGGGTTCTCCTGTAGTCCCCCCAAATTCCCGAAAACTGCCCACCAGGAGGCTAGCAGAGTCCATATAGGACTCGCCTCCTACCTGGCCTCCGGGAGAAGTTTGATGCGTACTGCAGCCCTTCTCCCCCTCCCTCCCCCTCCCTCTCCCTCCCTCTCCGGATTCCCTCCCCCTAGCGTTAATCCCTTTAATATAGTAATCCCCCTGGTTCCCCAGCCCCAACCGCATGTTTTTATTTTTAGAAAGCTCCCCAAACTCTTACTTACCTCTCTCTTTCCTCCGCCGAAGTGAGCTGCCGGCAGCCGCGTCCATGATTGGCTGCCGCTCAGCTAATCACAGACGCGACTGCCGGTCCGGCCCCTCTGCTTGCATTTCCTTGCAAGCAGAGGGCCGGGAGCGTGGCGGAGGAAAGAGGGGAGGTAAGTAGAGTTGGGGGGCTTTCTAAAAATAAAAATAATGCGGTTGGGGCTGGGGGCTATATTAAAAAATAGGTTTAAGGGTGGACAACCCTTTAATGGCAATTCTCTGGAAAGTGCTGGCACTGAAATTATTAGTAGGAAAGTCTGCTGGCACTGAAGGTTAATTGTTATACTCTACTGGCACTGAAAGTGGTAATGACAATACTCTGGGGAAGTCTGCTGGCACTGAAGGGTTAATGGTAATACTCTGGGAAAGTGCTGGCACTGAAAGTGTTAATGCCAATACTCTAGGAGGGCTAGGCCACACTACTGAGCTTTTAAGCGCAATGGGATTGTGATCTGATCATGCTAGGGCACCAAGATTGCTAGAAACTGCCCTGAAACTCTTACTATGTAATATGATATTAAGATTCACCATTTAAATATGAGGCCAGAGGAAGGACAGATAGAAAACACACAGATTTGGACTGGTCATCTGCCCATTTTGGCAATGACCAGAAGATCTAGTTTGGGTGTAATGCACTAGACTAGACTCACTGCTCTGCTATACAAAATGTGTAAATGCTGTTTCAATCAGCCTATGGAAGCCAATGTACACCACAATAGCAGGAAGTGATAATGGCAGGATTGCAATGAAACAGTGGTGGAGACCATCCTCTTCTTCAATCCTTCCTTCTTACAATGACAAAACATCCATAGAAATAGCATTATAATGTACTGCTCTCAGCTAACGTATGGAAAGGATAATTTAATTTGGTGTGAACTAGAAGCAATCTAAATCTTCCTGTATTTCAGGCTGGTTGGGATAGGGTACTGTATTTATATAACATCTGATTGGGTTCTGCAGTTATATAACATCTGATTGGGTACTGCAGTTATATAACACCTGATTGGGTACTGCAGTTATATACATCTGATTGGGTACTGTATTTATATAACATCTGATTGGGTACTGTAGTTATATAACATCTGATTGGGTACGTATTTATATAAACATCTGATTGGGTTCTGCAGTTATATAACATCTGATTGGGTACTGCAGTTATATAACACCTGATTGGGTACTGCAGTTATATAACATCTGATTGGGTACTGTATTTATATAACATCTGATTGGGTACTGTAGTTATATACATCTGATTGGGTACTGTATTTAATAACATCTGATTGGGTACTGCAGTTTATAACATCTGATTGGGTACTGTATTTGTATAACGTCTGATTGGGTACTGCAGTTATATAACATCTGATTGGGTACTGTATTTATATAAACATCTGATTGGGTACTGCAGTTATATATCATCTGATTGGGTACTGCAGTTATATAACATCTGATTGGGTACTGCAGTTATATAACATCTGATTGGGTACTGTATTTATATAACATCTGATTGGGTACTGTAGTTAATAACATCTGATTAGGTACTGTATTATATAACATCTGATTGGGTACTGTAGTTATATAACATCTGATTGGGTACGTATTTATATAACATCTGATTGGGTACTGTAGTTATAAACATCTGATTGGTACTGTATTTATATAACATCTGATTGGGTACTGCAGTTTATAAACATTGATTGGGTACTGTATTTGTATAACGTTCTGATTCGGTACTACAGTTATATAACACCTTTTGGGGTACTATATTTATATAACGTCTGATTAGGTACTGCAGTTATATAACATCTGATTGGGTACTGTATTTATATAACATCTGATTGGGTACTGCAGTATATATAACATCTGATTGATTACAGTATTTATATAACGTCTGATTGGGTACTGTAGTTATATAACATCTGATTGGGTACTGTATTTATATAAACATCTGATTGGGTACTGTAGTTATATAACATCTGATTGGTTACTGTTTTATATAACATCTGATTAGTTACTGTAGTATAACATCCGATTGGGTACTTCAGTTATATAACATCTGATTGGGTACTGCAGTTATATAACATCTGATTGGGTACTGTATTTGTAGTCTGATTGGGTACTGCAGTTATATAACATCTGATTGGTACTGTATTTATATAACGTCTGATTGGGTACTGCAGTTATATAACATCTGATTGGTTACAGTATTTATATAACGTCTGATTAGTTACTGTAGTTATATAACATCTGATTGGGTACTTCAGTTATATAACATCTGATTGGGGTACTGC
>JAACNH010002095.1:0-47147 GCA_019447015.1 Hymenochirus boettgeri
TATTGAGAAATACATTACACAGAGCTGCAGGGGGAGGATAATGAAGTGACCCTGATCTTAGCACAGCTCTGTGTAATGTATTTCTCAATAGTGTACCTATTTAAGCTCTTTAAAGGGGAATGTTGGAGCCTGGTAGGTACTTATAGAAATAACTAGTAGCAGAGCTGCAGGGGAGGATATGATAGGGACTTGATCTTGACAGCTCTGTGTAATTGTATTTCTGCATATTGTAAACCCTATTTAAAGGGAATGTTGGAGCCGGTAGTTACTTATAGAATAACATAGTACAGATTGCAGGGGCGAGGATATGAAGTGACCCTGATCTTAGCACAGCGCTGTATACTGTATTTCCCAATAGTGTACCTATTTAAAGGGGAATGTTGGAGGTTAGTACTTATAGAAATAACATATTACAGAGCATGCAGGGGAGGATAATAGAAGTGACCCTGATCTTAGTACAGCTCTGTGTAATTATGTTTCATAGTGTGACCTATTTAAAGGGGAATGTTGGAGGGTAGGTAACTTATAGAAAACATAGTTACAGAGCTGCAGGGGGGATACTGACGTGACCCTGATCTCTACAGCTCTGTGTAATTGTATTTCATAGTGTACTATTTAAAGGGAATGTTGAGGGTAGGTACTTATAGAAACAACATAGTACAGAGCTGCGGGGGAGGATAATGAAGTGAACCCTGATCTTAGCACAGCTCTGTGTAATGTATTTCCAATAGTGTCGATTTAAAAGGGTGAATGTTGGAGGTAGGTACTTATAGAAACAACATAGTACAGAGCTGCAGTGGGAGGATAATGAAGTGACCCTGATCTTAGCGCAGCTCTGTGTAATGTATTTCAATAGTGTACCTATTTAAGGGGAATGTTGAGGGTAGGTACTTATAGAACAACATAGTACAGAGCTGCAGGGGAGGTAATGAAGTGAACCTGATCTTAGCACAGCTCTGTGTAATGTATTCTCAATATGTGATCTATTTAAAGGGAATGTTGGAGGGTAGGTACTTATAGAAATAACTAGTACAGAGCTGCAGGGGAGGATATGAAGTGAACCTGATCTTAGCACAGCTCGTGTAATGTATTCTCAATAGTGTACCTATTTAAAGGGAATGTTGGAGAGAGGTACTTATAAACAACATAGTACAGAGCTCAGGGGAGGATACATTCTCCGACACTGCCCATGTTCTCCGTTTAGAAATTCACACAGCCAGTCTGCAACCATGTCATTACTTGTCTTTCAGGTAATGACTGTACTCCTGTGGGCAACAGTGTATCACTAGGACATGGCTGACGATTTACAGAAAGAAAGGTTATGAGTGCCCTGCTCCTGAGCTTCAACAGCCAGTGAGGCAGTGTATTTCTGGCTAGTGGTAGGTCTTTTGTAAGTAATATAATCATGCACTTGGAGCGTCCGAATGCGGGGAAGTTTAGATATAAATGAAAGTGGGGTTAAAGAGTAACTATGGATTTTTGCTGGAGATGAAATTACAGTTATAAGGTGCTGTAGCAATGACATTCAGCATATGTACAAGTAATTTGAGGGATGTATTTAACCGGTTTCCAAGAAAGAGTGCTTTGTTAGCTACCTAGTAAAAACAAGCAACCTAAGCTATTAAAATATTCCGGAATTGAAGGATTTGTAAGCTGTCCTAATCCATATGTTTGTAAGAGAAAAGGTGCTTGACGTGGGGTATGATTACCGTGTAAAATACAGGGTTACAGTCCGGGACCATCAATACCTTCGGGGCAATATGTTCCCATAGAACATGTCAACGAAGGACCGTGGACTCCCTTAAGATTGAAGAAAAAGGGTTTTAGGCTTCAAGTTGGGGAAAGGGTTTGTCACTGTGAGAACGGTAAAGCTATGGAACCGTCTTCCCGTGGACGTTGTTATGGCAGGTTCACTTGTTCAGTTTATAAATCTGGATGAGTTTCTACAAACAAGGAATGTTTACAAGTTACGGGATTGATACATAAAGTAGAGTTGGGAAAGGGTTGTCCACTGTGAGAACGGTAAAGCTATGGAACGTCTTCCAGTGGACGTTTGTTAGGGCAGGTTCATTGGTCAGTTTAATAAAAAGCTGGATGATTTTCTGCAACAAGGATGTTAACAGTTACTGGTATTGATACATAAATAGAGTTGGGAAAGGGTTTGTCACTGTGAGAACGGTAAGCTATGGAACTGTCTCCAGTGGACGTTTGTTATGGCAGGTTCATTGGTCAGTTTAATAAAAAGCTGGATGAGTTTCTACAAACAGGATGTTACAGTTACTGGATGATACATAAAGTAGAGTTGGAAAGGGTTGTCACTGGAGAACGGTAAAGCTATGGAACTGTCTTCCAGTGGACGTTGTTATGGCAGGTTCATTGGTCAGTTTAATAAAAGCTGGATGAGTTTCTACAACAAGGATGTTACAGATTATGGATTGATACATAAAGTAGAGTTGGGAAGGTTGTCACGTGAGAACGTAAACGCTAGAACTGTCTCCAGTGGACGTTTTATGGCAGTTTCATTGGTCATTTTAAATAAAAAGCTGGATGAGTTTTCTACAAACAGGAATGTTACAGTTACTGGGATTGATACAAGTAGAGTTGGGAGGGTTTGTCACTGTGGAGAACGGTAAAGCTATGGAACTGTCTTCCAGTGATGTTGTTATGGCAGGTTCATTGCCAGTTTTAAAAAAACTGGATGAGTTTCTACAAACACAGGGAATGTACAAGTTACTGGTATGGATACATAAAGTAAGTTGTAAGGTTTGTCACTGTGAGAATGGTAAAGCTATGGAACTGTCTTCCGTGGACGTTGTTATGGCAGGTTCATGGTCAGTTTAATAAAAGCTGGATGAGTTTTCTAACAACAAGGAATGTTACTGGTCATGATACATAAAGTAAGTTGGGAAAGGGTTTGTCACTGTGAAACGGTAAAGCTATGAACTGTCTTCTTGGACTTGTTTGATGGCAGGTTCATTGGTCAGTTTAATAAAAAACTGGATGAGTTTCTACAACAAGGAATGTTACAAGTTACTGGGATTGATACATAAAGTAAGTGGGAAGGGTTTGTCACTGTGAAACGGTAAAACTATGGAACTGTCTTCCAGTGGATGTTGTTATGGCACGGTTCATTGGTCAGTTTAATAAAAGCTGGATGAGTTTCTACAACAAGGAATGTTACAAGTTACTGGTATTGATACATAAAGTAGAGTGGGAAAGGTTTGTCACTGTAGAACGGTAACTATGGAACTGTCTTCCGTGGACTGTGTTATGGCAGGTTCATTGGTCAGTTTAATAAAAAGCTGGATAGTTTCTACAAACAAGAATGTAATGTTACTGGTATTGATACATAAAGTAGAGTTGGGAAGGGTTTGTCACTGTGAGAACGGTAAGCTATGGAACGTCTCCATGTGGCGTTGTTATGGCTAGGTTCATGGTCAGTTTAATAAAAAGCTGGATGATTTTCTGCAAACAGGAATGTTACAAGTTCTGTATTGATACATAAAGTAGAGTTGGAAAGGGTTTGTCACTGTGAGAAGGGTAACTATGAATGTTGTCTTCCAGTGGATGTTGTTATGGCAGGGTTCATTGGTCAGTTTAATAAAAGCTGGATGAGTTTCTACAAACAAGGAATGTTCAATTTACTGGTATTGATACATAAGTAAGTTGGGAAAGGGTTTGTCACTGTGAGAACGGTAAAGCTATGGAACTGTCTTCCAGTGGATGTTGTTTATGGCAGGTTCATTGGTCGTTTAATAAAAAGCTGGTGATGTTTCTACAAACAGGAATGTTACAAGTTACTGGGATGATACATAAAGTAGAGTTGGGAAGGGTTTGTCACTGTGAGAACGTAAAGCTATGGAACTGTCTTCCAGTGGACGTTGTTAGCAGTTCATTGTCAGTTTAATAAAAAGCTGGATGAGTTCTGCAAACAAGGAATGTTACAGTTACTGGTATTGATACATAAAGTAGAGTTGGGAAAGGGTTTGTCACTGTGAGAACGGTTAAGCTATGGAACTGTCTTCCAGTGGACGTTGTTATGGCAGGTTCATTGGTCATTTAATAAAAGCTGGATGAGTTTCTACAACAGGAATGTTTACAATTACTTGGTATTATACATAAAGTAGAGTTGGGAAAGGGTTTGTCACTGTGAGAATGGTAAAGCTATGGAACTGTCTCCAGTGGACGTTGTTTGCAGGTCATTGGTCAGTTTATAAAAAGCTGGATGAGTTTCCTACAAACAAGGAATGTACAAGTTACTGTGATTATACAATAAAGTAGAGTTGGGAAAGGGTCTTGTCCTGTGAGAATGTTAAAGCTCTGGAACTGTCTTCCAGTGGACGTTGTTATGGCAGGTTCATTGGTCAGTTTAATAAAAAGCTGATGAGTTTCTACAAACAAGGAAGGTTACAAGTACTGGGATTGATACTAAAGTAGAGTTGGGAAGGGTTGTCACTGTGAGAACGGTAAAGCTATGGACTGTCTTCCAGTGGATGTTTTGTATGGCAGGTTCATTGGTCATTTTAAAAAACTGGATGAGTTTCCTACACAAACAGGAATTTTACAGTTTCTGGGATTGATACTAAAGTATAGTTGGGAAAGGGGTCACTGTGGAGAACGGTAAAGCTATGGAACTGTCTTCCAGTGGACGTTGTATGCAGGTTCTGGTCAGTTAATAAAAAGCTGGATGATTTTTGTCTACAAACAAGGAATGTTACAAGTTACTGGGGATTGATACAATAAAGTAGAGTGGGAAAGGGTTTGTCACTGTGAGAACGGTAAAGCTATGGAACTGTCTTCCAGTGGACGTGTTATGCCAGGTTCATTGTCATTTTAATAAAAAGCTGGATGAGTTTCTGCACACAGGAATGTTACAAGTTACTGGTATTGATACATAAAGTAGAGTTGGGAAATGGTTTGTCACTGTGAGAACGGTATCAGTGGAACTTTCTTCCAGTGGACGTTGTTATGGCAGGTTCATTGGTCAGTTTAATAAAAGCTGGATGAGTTTCTACAAACAAGGAATGTTACAAATTACTGGTATTGATACATAAAGTAGAGTTGGTAGGGTTTGTCACTGTGAGAACGTTAAAGCTATGGACTGTCTTCCAGTGGCGTTGTTATGGCTGGTTCATTGTCAGTTTAATAAAAGCTGGATGAGTTTCTACAAACAGGAATGTTACACAGTTCCTGGTATTGATACATAAGTAGAGTTGGGAAGGGTTTGTCACTGTGAGAACGGTAAAGCTATGGACCTGTCTTCAGTGGCGTTGTTACAGCGGTTGTCATTTCATTAATAAAAAGCTGGATATTTTTCTGAAACAAGGAATGTTACAAGTTACTGGTATTGATACATAAAGTAGAGAGTTGGGAAAGGTTTTTTCACTTAGAACTGGTTAAAGCTATGGAACTGTCTTCCAGTGACGTTGTTATGGCAGGTTATTGGTCAGTTTTAATAAAAGACTGGATGAGTTTCTACAAACAAGGAATGTTACAAGTTACTGGTATTGATACATAAATTAGAGTTGGGAAAGGGTTTTTTCACTGTGAGAACGTTAAAGCTATGGAACTGTCTTCCAGTGGAGTTGTTATGGCAGTTCATGGTCAGTTTAATAAAAGCTGGATGATTTTCTACAAGGAATGTTAACAATTACTGTATTGTATATCTAAGTATAGTTGGGAAAGGTTTGTCACTGTGAGACGTTTAAAGCTATGGAACTGGTCTTCCAGTGGATGTTGTTATGGCAGTTCTTGGTCAGTTTAATAAAAAGCTGGATGAGTTCTAGAAAACAAACAGGAAGTTACATATTACTGGTATTGATACATAAAGTAGAGTTGGGAAAGGGTTTGGTCACTGTGAGAACGGTAAAGCTATGGACTGTCTTCCATGGACGTTGTTCGTCAGGTTCATTGGCTTTTTTAATAAAAAGCTGGATGAGTTTCTGCAAACAGGAATGTTACAAGTTACTGTATTGGATATAACATAAAGTAGAGTTGGGAAAGGGTTTTCACTGTGAGAATGGTAAAGCTATGGAACTGTCTCCAGTGACGTGTGTTATGGCAGGTTTATTGGTCTTTTTAATAAAAAGCTGGATGAGTTTGCTACAACAAGGAATGTTACAAGTTTACTGTATTGATACATAATAAGTTGGGAAGGGTTTACACTGTGAGAACGGTAAAGCTATGGAACTGTCTTCCAGTGACGTTGTTTGGCAGGTTCATTGGTCAGTTTAATAAAAAGCTGGAGAGTTTTCGCAAAACAAGGATAAATTCAAGTTAACTGGTATTGATACATAAAGTAGAGTTGGGGAAAGGTTTTTCACTGTAGAACGGTAAAGCTATGTGAACTTCTTCCAGTGGAATTCGTGGTTATGGCAGGTTCATCTTGGTCATTTTTAATAAAAAGCTGGATGAGTTTTCTACAACCAGGAATGTAGCAAGTTACTGTTGTATTGATACATAAAGTAGAGTTGGGACAGTGTTTTGGTCACTGTGAGAACGAGTAAGTGTATGGAACTGTCTTTCAGTGGACGTTGTATGGCAGGTTCATTGGTCAGTTTAATAAAACTGGATGATTTCTTACAACAAGGAATGTTACAAGTTCTCGGTATTATCAAATAGAGTTGGTAAAAGGGTTGTCACTGGAGATCGATAAAGCTATGGAACTGTCTTCCAGTGGCCCCCCGTTTTGTTATGGCAGTGTTTCATTCGTCAAGTGTTATAAAAAGCTGGATGAGTTTGCTACAACAAGGAAATGTTACAAAGTTCCTGGTTTGATACATAAAGTAGAGTTGGGGAAAAGGGTTTTCCACTGTGAGAACTGTAAGCTATGAACTGTCTCCAGTGACTGTGTATATGGCAGGTTCATTGGTCAGTTTAATTAAGCTGGATGAGTTTTCACGAACAAGGAATTGTTACAAGTTACTGGTATTGATACATAAGTTAGAGTTGGGACAAGGGTTTGTCACTGTGAGAACGGTAAAGCTATGAACGTGTCTTCAGGATTTTTGCAGGTTCATGTGGTCAGTTTAATAAAAAGCTGGATGAGTTTTCTACAAACAAGGAATGTTACAGTTACTGGTATTGATCCATAAAGTAGAGTTGATCCATTGGAATTTCCCATTGTCCAAACTGAGTCAGGAAGGATTTTTTTCCCTTCATAAATTTGGTGGGCTTTTTGCCTTCTCTGGATCAACATTAGGCAGGAATGAGGATATTGCTAGATGGTTGGACTGGATGGACGTGATGTCTTTATTCAACCTCAAATGACTATATACCTAATAATGCAAAAAAAAGTTATTTTTAGTGCACATAAAAAGTGCATACTATTTCTAATCTCAAGTGGTATAGAATTAATTGAATGAGTATACATGCAAATATAGATGAATTTTTCTATTTATCCTCAGTCACTCGCTACTGGGCCTGTGCAATGGCCATTGGGTACTGAGGAGGAACCAGGATGGCCAACAGCCATTTGTCACTAAGTGTCGTACGCAGTATAGTATGTGTGTAAGAGACCTAACAGAGCAGGAAACCACATGAAAGGCGCAATCGCAATGTAATGTATCACCATGATACGTGCACCTTGCCCTGGCTAATAATCCATTAATGGATATGCATGCAACGGATGGTACTGTCCATTGGTGTCTGCTTGTGCATGCGACTTTGGCAATTGCTCTTAATCGGATCCACATGCAATCGCACCAAAATGGTGATTGCATGGCGATAAGCGGATCACCGCGAGGTAATATGGCCACCTCCATAGGCCAACACAACTGGTGTGCGCTCTTAAAAGCGCAATTGAAACCGCATCTTACTTATAAAACACACTAGTGGTGACCTACCCTCTCAACCACACTCATGTGTTTTTAATTGTGTCCCTACATGTTTTCACTGATGTTGTAACCTTTCCCTTTAAAAAGGTACTTTCCCCTTTAAGAATGTAATATTGCTACAGCTGACAGTGGCGCCATTAAAACCTCTGTACGTGTTACAATGAATTGCACAAATACTATCGTTCGTCATCATCTTATTTTCTCCCGTCTGTTTCTTGTGTGGGGAGTTGACATTTCCGAACTGTAGTGTATATTCCTCCCTCCTTCGTTTTCGAGCTACAGTCAAACTGTGACTTTGTCACTTGTAAATATAATATTGTCCTGTGCCCCTGCCACAGCTGTGTCTGTCGATAAATCTCTCCATGGAGAGATCCGAATCTTGTGCAAATAAAAACAGGGAGAACCATAGAAGATTTATATTTCTCCCATAATTCCCTCATTTTATTTTATATTAACTTGGCATTGAACCTGGTCTGTCTTGTCCATTCCAGACCGCATCAATACTCCATTTATCACTCAGAACCTTAAAGGGCATGTCCACCCCCAAAACTATATGGCTGGGGACATGGGGATGCAGAATATTAAAAGTGTTGTTTTAGTGTTGGC
The DNA here is from genome assembly GCA_019447015.1 of Hymenochirus boettgeri. Lineage (NCBI taxonomy): Eukaryota > Metazoa > Chordata > Amphibia > Anura > Pipidae > Hymenochirus > Hymenochirus boettgeri. The sequence continues at coordinate 8,442 of JAACNH010002095.1, forward strand.
CACATACCCTTTAAGACAGTTGGACATCTCCTAGTCTAACCCTATTAGAACTGCAATGACCCCCCCGCCCCACCCAACACACCCCATCACACCACACACCACCCTGTAAGAGGTGGTAATAATACGGATGGCGAAAAAAAAAAGAAAAAAAAGGACATAGGGAATATTGAATGAATCTTGACCCAGAAAGTTAAAGGAGAACTCTAAGTTCAGGATATAACTGTGTTTTTCAAAATCCCCGGTCCCTTTCCATGGGTCCCTTAATAAATGTAAGGTCACTCCCTACCCTTCTTTCTCTATAGGTTGTATATTATTATCATTCCCGTGAAGGCAAGTTAAAGTCTGTTGGGCCCAAGAAACATATACTATTTATTCCTATGGTGTGGGGGGTCTCTCATGTGCTACCATCCGGGCTGTTTACACACCCATTCATCTTTTCAGCTACCAATTTTACATTTCGGTGAGCCGCCCAATAATTGCATGGTGTGGGTGCCAAAGTGGCAACCGACAATTCGGCTGCCCGTTTTGTCCTGATTCAACTCGTTCGTTCATCCTTTAAATTGGGCACACAAGGTACAAAACATTTGCTGATACAACCACGTCGATCTGGGCCGACAGTTTCGCCGCGATCGATTGTGCGGTTTCCTATGCGTGATTTACCCTGCATACCTGATCACCGACCGAGGTTGGGACAGCCATTGGCACCCCCACCATACTGTTGTATGGTGTGTACATAACCTTAGGAAGAATCTTGAAAGATCATCCTACACGTCCGACAATCGGGTACAATTGTATAAATCCTGATAATCGTACAACCGGGTTCTAAGTGTCATGGTCACTATCCAGCTAATATATTCTTGAAGCTTGGAGGTGCGGCCTTTCACCCAGTATAAAGTGTAGAACTTAGCCGTTATTTTTAGAGATTCCGAAGCTAGTTTAATTCCGGTCATGCTGTGCGGAAAACACCCTAATCATTATCTCCTTTAGAGGCCTCCTTTCCTGCGGGGCCTGTTTTCCTCCATTTGTATTCACTTAATTACCCCGGAAGGGAAGATTCCCATCTAGTTCTGTAACGACTGAACTAATGAAATGTACTGTAATAAGGTTCAGCGATTGCAGGCTTTTTTAGATTGCTAATTGCCGCGGCACCCCGGCAAGATCGCTCCGCTGCTTTCCAATAAGCCTTTTAATAAATATGGAAATGGACAAGTGTCCCTCCTCCATTTAACGGGGGGGGGAATTTTGGAAGGATTGTCCCGGTTTGCTTTGAAACTTCCCCATCCCCCACCGAGACGCTTTATCACCTCTTCGCCCGCAGCCCTTTCTTTAGCCTTATCTGCAAAGAAATTCCGGTTGAATTGATTATAGTCAGAATGTTTGTGAGTCTATAATCACGTGTATATTAATTAGTTCTGTCTTAATCCATCATTACCGAGACGCTGTTAAAGAAACTTGAAAAACTCCCCGCGAGTTTCGAGCACCAGCTCTAATCTCTAAGAAGATTAAAACACGTTACATAGAACTTCCTCTGAGGACTCTCCTTACTGGGATTTAAGCAAGAAATGTTATTGCCTTTTAAAAGCAATCTAGAGATAGAGATACTGAGATGGGGTGGGGGTCTCTTATAATTCTTCTTATCATGACTCACTGGGAAATTGGAGAGTTTTCATTGGGTGGGTGCTTGGAAATAAAACAGCAAAACACAATGTGCGGGGCCAGTAGTAACGGTGGCTTCCGGTAGTATATGACACAAACCTTGATATCATCAGGACTGTCATCGGCGATACGGGTACCTGTGACCCCAACCATACCCACTTGGCTAGAAATGTCTCGACCTTAAGGAATAAAATATCAATTGTTGCTGCTCCACCCCCTTTTTTTATCGCAGGGCCTAACCATGGAATACCAGTGCTTCTTACATGGCATAACCAATCAGGAAGCAACTTGCAAGGGCCCCATCTCCTTCATATTTCCTATGATATATATAGCCTCCTCCTCCCATAAAACACAGTGCAGAATCACGGCTAGGGCCCCAACATAGTTGTGCTGAGGGGCCCATTGATTTTTAAAATCGCCACTCCCCTGATGTCGCCTGAATCTTACCTGGGATGGCTCCATCCCTTCTGCTACCACCCATTAAGGCTTTGGTGAGCTTGCACAGCTCCTTATCGCAGTGAGAAAGGCAGTTCTGGAAATGTGGTTCGGGGTGAAATTATTTAGGGTGGGTCACACTAGGAACGGATAAAACGCAATAAAAAACAACTGCTTGATTAGTATTTTTTTAAGCACTTTTTTGTATCCTGTTTCTATACATTTGGGTGTGCGAGTGTTATCAGTTTATGTCCGTTTTTATTATGCGTTTATTCCGTTACGTTTCCAATATGTTTTTGGTCGCATTTTTAAAAAACGGAGCGGACGTCATATACGTTTTGTTCGCGTTTCTATCCACTTTTTGCTTCCAAATGCATGCAGCAGAACTGTTTTTAAACGTGACAAGAGATCGGAACGTAAACGGAACACGGTGAAACGACTGCGTTAACAGTAATATTGAACCTTATGGGAAATTAATGTTTTGCATTTTTTAGAAAACGTACCGAGACACAAAGGACCTATTTTGAACGAACCCTTAAAGTTTTTATAGGGGGGGAACCTTCCCTTTAATTCTATTATTTCTATAAAGACGAAAACAGAAATGGTTATGAATGGTTCATGAAGTCACTGATGCTGCGCTTGTTACGACGCCGTTTCACAGTGGCGAGGTAAAGTGTAATTTTAACTAACATTGTGTCAATGTTTTAATAAAGGCCATATCACTGCAACGCACAAGGAATGTGCATGGAATCATGAGCCTTATGCATGCATTGTGTGCCGCGATTCTTGTGTCATTTTGTCATTTTGGCATTCTTGTGTGCATGCATTTGGAACATTTTCCCTTATGCAAGCACATGCGTTGGAACGACAGAGCTGCTCTGTGGTGAAACTGCGTTACTCAAAAACGCGAGGGAACGCGCACTCGCATGTGCGCATCGGAATCGCGGAATTTTCCATTTAGGCAAGCTTGTGCGTAAAATTCGCTAGTGTGACCTAGCCCTACTAACGTCTTTTAATGCAATGTCTTACCAAGTAAGTGTCACATTTTGACATTAAACCTCTAATGGGGTTAAAGGAACAATAAAACACCATTTCTCAGGGAGGTAGACGGCTTCCCCAATCGCCCCACTGCCTGCATCGCTGGATAAACTCAATCCCAACATTCTATTTAGACCCTCACCAGAAGTTCCACGGGTGTTATAAACATAATTAACAAATTCACAACATCAAAGACTGCACAACCGCACATTCTATTGAGAATGCCAACTTCCCAGACAGTGTGGAAAACTGCAAGTCAGATGGCGACCAAGGGGAGATTCTCATTTTTCCAGTAATATGAATGATACTGTCACCGTGGAGCAAAGTGGTGGTGAATGGTGGACACTGACAGTTCTCTCTATCTCTCCCCTGAACCGACGTTATGGCTAAGTTAAGTTTTCTTAGACGTTAGTGTTGAGTTATGGGTTAGTGTCCAGTTATAGTTAATTGGGGGTTAAGGTTAGTGTTTGGTTACAGTTATCATATACAGGTAGTGCCAGGTTATGTTAGTTTTGGGGTCGTGTTAAGGTTAGGTTGATATGGTTAGTATTGGGTAATGGTTATTTAATGTGTGCTACATTTCTTGCCTTGTTACTAGGTAGTGTTGAGGTATGTTAGAGTTGGGTCTACTTGGTTATGGTTATTGTTTCGTTGACACGTTTAATGTGTGTTAGAGTAAGTGCCAGGTTCTGGGTACTGTTGGGTATGGTTTTGTGGTTATTGTAGTATATGGTATTGGTTTGTTTGGTTCCAGTTTATAGTATAGTTATATTGTTATAGTTAATGCCAGACTATGGATAGAGTTGGGTTATGGTAGTATATGTAATGGTTAGTGTTTGTTTCCAGTTCATAGTAAGTTATTTTGTATAAATGTTATAGTTTAAGGAGTGGGTTATGGTATGTTGGGTTAATGATTTTGTTTGGTAGTGGTTAGGCTGTTTGGTTTAAGTTAATAGTATAGTATATTTATACTGTTTATAGTTAGTGCGGGCTATGGCTGGTTGGGTTATGGTTATTGTTTGTAGGGTTCGTGTTTTGCTACAGTTAATAGTATAAGTTAATGTTATAGTGTAGTAATGGGTAATGGTAGTGTTTGTTATGTTTTGATTAGAGTTTTAATAGTATATTTATATTGTTATAGTTAAATGCCATGCTATGGATGAGTTGGGTTATGTAGTATATGGTAAGGGTTAGTGTTTGGTTACAGTTTCATAGTATAGTTTATTTGTTATAGTTACTGGTGTCCAGACTATGGCCTAGAGTTGGGTTATGGTAAGTATTGGTAATGGTTAGTGTTGTTAAGTTCATAGTATATGTTATTTGTTAATAATGTTTATAGTTAAGGATTGGGTTTATGGTTAGTGTTTGGTATGGATTTTGTGGGGGGGAGGGGGTAATGTTAGTGTTTGGTTACGTTAAGAGTATAGGTATATTTATACTGTTATAGTTAGTGTGGGCTAATGGCTGGGGTTGGGTATGGTTAGTGTTTGGTAATTGTTAGTGTTTGCTACAGTTAATATATAAGTATCATGTTTTATGTTAGTAATGGGACTGGTAGTGTTGGTTTTGGTTTGATTAGAGTTAATAAGTATAGTTTATATTGTTATAGTTACGTCCAGCTGATGGGATAGAGTTGAGTTATGGTAAGTAATGGTAATGTTAGTGTTTGTTACAGTTCATATATAGTTATATTGTTATAGTTAATAAGGCAATCTATGGATAGAGTTGGGTTATGGTAGTATATGGTACTGGTTAGTGTTTGGTTACAGTTCATAGTATAGTTATTTTGTATACTGTTATAGTTTAGCAGTGGTTATGGGTAGTGTTGGGTTATGGATTTTTGTTTTGGTATGGTTAGTGTTTGGTTACAGTTAATTTATAGGGTATAATTTATACTGTGTATATTAGGGCGGCTATGCTGGGGTTGGGTTTGGTTAGTGTTGGGTACGGTTAGTGTTTTGCTACAGTTAATAGTAATAGAGTATAATGTTATATTTAGTATGGGTAATGGGTAGCGTGGTTAGTGTTTGATCAGAGTTAATAGTATAGAATTATATTGTTATAGTTAATCGCCAGGCTATGATAGAGTTTGGGTTTGTAAGTATAAGCTGGTAATGGTTCGTGTTTGGTTACAGTTCCCTAGTAATACGTTTACTTTTGTATAATGTTATAGTTTTTCGCGTGGGTATGGTCTGTTGGTTATGGATTTTGTGTTTGGTAGTGTTAGTGTTTGGTTACAGTTAATAGTATAGTATAATTTATACTGTTAATAGTTGTGCTGGGCTATGGGTAGTGTTGGGTTTGGTTAGTTTTTGGTAATGTTCCTGTTTGGTTGATAGTTTAATAGTATAGTTTATATTGTTATAGTTAATTCCAGGCTATGGATAGAGTTTGGGTATGGTAAGTATATGGTATTGTTATTTTTGGTTATAGTTCCTAGTATAGTTATCTTGTTATAAGTTCATGCCAGACTATATGGCTAGAGTTGGTGTATGGTAGTCTAATGGTAATGGTTATGTTGTTTACAGTTCATAGTATATGTTATTTTGGGGTATAATGTTCTATTTAAAAGGAGTTGGTGATGGGGTAGTGTTGGGTTATGCTTTTGTTTGTATTGGTTGTGTTTGTTACAGTAATAGTATAGGTATATTTATACCTGTTATAGTTGTGCCTGGTCTAGGGGTAGTGTTGGGTATGGTTATGTTTGGTAATGGTTAGTGTTTGGTTATAGTTAAAGTATAGTTATATTGTTATAGTTAATGCCAGGCCTATTGGATAGAGTTGGGTATGGTAATGTTATAAGATGGTATGGTTAGTGTTTGGTTACAGTCATCGTATAGTTATTTTTGTATAATGTTATATAAGGATGGGTTATGGTAGCGTGGTATTGATTTTGTTTGGTAGTGGTTAGTGTTTGGTTACAGTTAATAGTATAGGTATATTTATACTGTTATAGTTAGGCTGGGCTATGGGTATTGTTGGTTATGGTTAGTGGTGTTGGTATGGTTAGTGTTTGGTTAGAGTTAATAGTATAGTTCTATGTATATTGTTATAGCTAGTGCCGGGCTATGGGTAGATATGTTTTTTAAAAAATGAATAAAATCTGTCTTCAGTGGATGGTTGTGATGGCAGGTTCATTGGATATTCCAGTTACTGGGTATTGATACATAAAGTAGGTTGATCCGGGATATCTTTCTGTTGCCACTTTGAGTCAGGGAGGATTTTTTCCCCTTCAGAATGCTGATGGGTTTTTTGTTGGCCTTCCTCTGGATCAACATTAGGCAGAAAATGAAGGATAAATGCCAAGTGGGTCGAACTGGATGGAAATATGTCCTTTATTCAACCGTCAAATAGTATACTATAAACTGTTTCTTTATTCTAATATACTTACTATATACTTTACTCATACTATAAACGTTCTTTATTGCTAATATCTATACTAATACTTTACTATACTATCACTGTGTCTTTTTCTAATATACTATACATATACTTTACTATACTATAACTGTTCTTTATTCTAATATACTTACTATATACTTTACTAGACTATAAACTGTTCTTTTATTCTAATATACTATACTATATACTTTCTAGAAGCTATAAAACTGTTCGTTATCTCAATATCCTATACTATATACTTTACTAGACTATAAACTTTTCCTTATTCTAATATACTATACTATAGTACTTTACATACTATAACTGTTCCGTATTCTATATACTATAACTATATACTTTACTAGACTATAAACTGTTCTTTATTCTAATATACTATACTATATAATGACTAACTATAAACTGTTCCTTATTCTAATATACTTAACTAATATACTTTACTAGACTATAACTGTTTTCTTTATTCTAATATACTATACTATATACTTTTACTAGACTATAAACTGTTCTTCTCTAATTACTATACTATTACTTTACTAGACTAGAAACGTTCTTTATTCTAATATACTAATACTATATAACTTTACAGACTAACACTGTTCTTATTCTAATATACTGCTATATACTCTTACTAGACTATAAACTGTTCTTTATTTCTAAATACTATACTATATCCTTTACTAGACTATAAACTGTTCTTTACATTCTAATATACTATACTATATACTTTACTAGACTATAAACTGTTCTTTATTCTAATATACTATACTATATACCTTTACTAGACTATAAAAACTGTTCTTTATTCTAATATACTATACTATAACTTTATCTAACGATAAACTGTTCTTTATTCTAATTATATACATATACTTTTACTTACTAGACTATAAACTGTTCTTTTATTCAATATACTATACTAATACTTTACTATGACTAATAAACTGTTTCCTTTATTCTAATATCTCTACTATATCCTTTACTAGCTATAAACTGTTCCTTATTCTAATATACTATAACTATATACTTTACTATACTATAAACTGTTCCTTTCATTCTAATATACTATACTATATACTTTACTAATACTATAAACTACTTGTTCTTTATTCTAATATACTATACTATATACTTAGCTATACTATAAACTGTTCCTTATTCTAATATACTATCTATAATACTTTACTAGATCTTAACCTGTTCCTTATTCTAAGAACTATACTCTATACTTTACTAGACTCTAAACTGTTCCTTATTCTAATATACTCTACATAAAATACTTTAACTAACTATAACTGTTCCTTATTCTAATATACTATAAGCTATAATACTTTACTATACTATAAACTGTTCCTTATTCTAATATACTATACTATATACTTTACTAGAACTATACTGTTCTTTTTCTAATATACTATACTATATACTTTACTAGACTATCAAAACTGTTCTTTATTCTAATATACTATACTATTTACTTACTAGAACTATAAACTGTTCTTTAGTTCTAATAATACTATACATATACTTTCTAGACTATAAACTGTTCTTTATTCTAATATACTATAACTATATACTTTACTATACTATAACTTTTCCTTATTCTAATATACTATACGATACACTTTACTAGACTATAAACTGTTCTTATTCTAATATACCTATACTATATACTTTACTATACTATAACTGTTCCTTATTCTATATTTACTATATAATTTACTATACTTAAACTGTTCCTTATTCTAAGATACTATACTATCTACTTTACCAGACTATAAAACTGTTCTTTTTCTAATATATGCTATACTATATACTTACTATCTCTATAACTGTTTCTTTATTCTAATTACTATATATATACTTTTTCTAGACTATAACTGTTCTTTTATTCTAATATACTATACTATATACTTTACTATAGCTATAAAACTGTTCTTTATTCTCATATACTATACTATACTACTTACTATACTATAAACTGTTCTTTATTCTAATATAGCTATCTTATACTTTACTATACTAGAACTGTTCTTATTCTAATATACTATACTATATACTTACTAGACTAATAAACTGTTCTTTATCTAAGATACTATCACTATATACTTACTAACTATAACTGTTTCTTTATTCTAATATACTATCCTATATACTTTACTAGACTATAAACTGTTCTTTATTCTAATAACTATACTATATACTTTTACTAGACTAGAACTGTGTCTTTATTCTAATAATACTATACTATATACTTTACTAGACTCTAAACTGTTCTTTATTCTAATATACTATACATATACTTACTAGACGAATAAACTGTTCTTTATCTAATATCTATACTATATACTTACAGACTATAAACTTTTCTTTATTCTATTACTATACTAATATCTTGACTAGACTAGAAACTGTTTCTTTCTTCTATATACTATACTATATACTTTAATCTAACTATAACTGTTTCCTTTATATTCTAATATACTACTACTATATACTTTAACTAGACTAGAAACTTTCTTTATTTCTAATATACTATACCTATATACTTTACTCTAACTATAAACTGTTCTTATTCTAATAATACTATAACTATATACTTTAGCTAGACTAATCAACTGTCTTTATTCTACTCAACTAATAACTAATATACTTTCTAGACTATAAAACTGTTTCTTTATTCTAATTACTATACCTATATCTTTACTAGACTATACACTATTCTTTATTCTAATATACTATACTTATACTTTACTAGACTATAAACTGTTCTTTATTCTAATATAACTATACTATATACTGTACTAGACTAAAACTTTCTTTATTCTAATATACTATCCTATATCCTTTACTAGACTATACACTGTTCTGTTATTCTAATATACTATACTATATACTTTACTAACTATACCCTGTTCCTATTCTCATATACCTATACTATATACCCCTTTTAGCTAGACTATAAACTGTTCTTTATTCCTAATATACTATATACTTACTATACTATAAACTGTTCTTTTATTGCTAATTACTATATACTTTAACTATACTCTAAACTGTTCCTTATTCTAATATAACTATACTATATACTTTACTAGCTATAAACTGTTCTTTATTCTATATACTATACTATAGACTTTACTAGACTATAACTGTTCCTTATTCTAAATACTATACTATATACTTACTAGATACTATAACTGTTTCTTTATTCTAATATACTATATATTTAACTATACTAAAGTGTTCTTTATTCTAATATACTATATACTTTACTATACTTACACTGTTCTTTATTTCTAATATACTATACTATATACTTTACTAGACTATAACTGTTCTTTATTCTAATTACTATACTATATACTTTACTAAAACTATAAACTGTTCTTTATTCGTAATATACTATACTATAGTAATTTACTAGACTATAACTGTTCGTTTATTCTCTATACTATACTATATACTTCACTCTAGACTATAACTGTTCTTTATCTAATATACATACTATATACTTTACTAGACTATAAACTGTTTCTTTATTCTAATATCTATACTTATACTTTACTAGACTATAAAACTGTTCCTTATTCTAATATACTAATACTATTACGTTACTAGACTATAAACTGTTCTTTATTCTAATTACTATCTATAATACTTTACTAGACTATAAACGTTCTTTATTCTAATATACTAACTAATATACTTTACTTAGACTATAAAAAACTGTTCTTTATTCTAATATACTATACTATATACTTACTATACTTAACTGTTTCTTTCTTCTAATATACTATACTATAATACTTTAACTAAGACTATCCACGTTCCTTATTCTAATATCTATACTATATCTTTACTAAGACTATAACTTCTTATTCTAATATACTATATATCTTTACTAGACTAAAACTGTTCTTTATTCTAATATACTATTACTATATACTTTACTAACTTAGACTATAAACTGTCTTATTCTAATCTATATCTATATACTTTACTAGACTATAACTTTCTTTATTCTAATATACATATACTTACTATACTATAAACTGTTTCTTTATCTAATATACGATACTATTACTTTACTAGACTATAAACTGTTTCTTAGAATTCTAATATACTCTACTCTATCTTTACTAGACTAATAATCTGTTCTTTATTCTAATATACTATACTATCTACTTTACTAGACTATAACAAACTGTTCTTTATTCTAATATACTATCCTATTACTTACTAACAAAACTGTTCCTTATTCTAATATTACTATACTATATCTTTTACTAGACTATAAACTGTTCTTTTATTCTAATATATACTATACATATACTTTACTAGACTATAAACTGTTCGCTTATTCTAATATACTATACTATATACTTTACTAGACTATAAACTGTTCTATTCTCATATACTATACTATATACTTTACTAGACTATAACTGTTCCTTATTCTAATATAACTATACTATATACTTTACTAGACTATAAACTGTTCTTTTATTCTAATATCTATATACTTTACTATACTATAACTGTTCTTTATTCTAATATACTTACTATCTACGTTAATAGCACTATAAATCTGTTCTTTATCTAATAATACTCATACTATATACTTTCCTAGACTATAAACTGGTTCTTATTCTAATATCTATACTATATACTTTACTATACTATAAACTGTTTCCTTATTCTAATATCTAAAATACTATTACTTTACTATACTATAACCTGTTCCTTATTCTATATACTATACTATATCCTTTACTAGACTAGAAACTGTTCCTTATTCTCATACTCCTATACATACTACTTTACTAGGCTATAAACTGTCTTTATTCTAATATACTCTACTATATACTTTACTAACTATAACTGTTTCCTTATTCTAATATACTTACTATATACTTTACTAGACTATAAACTGTTCTTTATCTAATATACTATACTATATACTTTACTAGACTATAAACCTGTTCTTTATTCTAATATACTATACTATATACTTTACTAGACTATAACTGTTTCCTTTATTCTAAATAACTATACTATATACTTTACCTAGACTATAACTGTTCTTTATTCGAATATACTATACTATATATACTTTACTAGACTATAACTGGTTCTTTATTTCTAATATACTATACTAGTACTTTACTAGCTATAAACTGTTCTTTATTCTAATCTACTAGACTAATACTTTACTAGACTAAAAACTGTTCTTTATTCTAATATAACTAACTATATACTTTACTAGACTATAACTGTTCTTTATTCTAATATACTATACTAATACTTTACTAGACTATAAACTGTTCTTTATTCTAATGATCATACTATATACTTTACTAGACTATAACTGTCTTTATTCTATATACTATACTATATACTTGACTAGACATAAACTGTTCTTTAATTCCTAATATACTAGACTTATACTTTACTGCTAGACTATAAACTGTTCTTTATTCTAATATACTATACTATATACTTTAACTAGACTATAAACTGTTCTTTATTCTAATATACTTACTATATACTTTATAACTATAAACTGTGTCTTTCTTCTATATACTCTACTATATATCTTTTACTAACTATAAACTGTTCTTATTCTAATATACTATTACTATATACGTTAACTAGACTATAAACTGTCTTTATTCTAGATATACTATACTATATACTTTACCTAGACTATAAACTGTTATTTCTTACTATATACTATACTATATACTTTAAACTATAAACTGTTCTTTATTCTAATATACTATACTATACACTTTACTAGAACTATATTCTCAATATCACAACTTTAATAGTTACACTTATAGAAATAACATAGCACAGAGCTGCAGGGGGAGGATAATGAAGTGAACCTGATCTTAGCACAGCTCTGTATAATGTATTTCTCAGAAGTGTAACATATTTAAATGGAATGGTAAATGGTAAGTTTCATTCATAGTCTATAGTTCAGGTATATCAGGCCGAGGTGGGCCCATTTGTACCAACCCTTTGATCCTAGCATTGCTTAGCCTTTGTCAATAAGCGCTTGCTAACTCAGAATTCTTTCCCAGTCTGCAATGAAAAATAGATTCCTAGTATGATCTCTCTTACTGGTTAAAGGCCAAGTGTTAGAGCTCTACCCAGTAGCCTTCTTAAAGGGTATGTCCTCTATAAAATCTATATTTTTCTATAATTTAGTCCCCACCCTTCTGGTAACCCTTAACCCCTAAAATCGCCCATACACCTGCCTTTAGTGAACTATTCCTTTAATGCATTGATTAAAGACTTGGAACGAAGGTGAATGATATTTACCTTTCGCACAATCCACCGCGCTGGCAATTCCCGACCGCTTCCTGGTTCAGTTCAGCTATAGCGGGCATTATTGTGTATGAGCGATATATATCAAGGAAGCGATCGGAATTGTCAGTGGATCACGCAAAAGGTAAAGATCTTTAACCTTCGTTCCTGGCTTCTGGGAAATTGATTGAAGAACGGAAGGTAAGGCTATAGCTGCTTCATCCCCCGTTCTTCAATTAATACATGAATGGATAGTTTTCTTTTCCAGTGAGTACATTAAATGATACTGTAGCAACCTCTACTTCCTACTGAGCCATTCAGTGACATTTTGCACACTGGGGAAGTTCAGGGTTAATATTTAAAGCGATCAGCTGGCAGGCCCTTACATCAAACAACATGTGTTAAGCAGGAGCACTAAACAGACAGCACACCTGGCTTCCATACCTGAACCAACTTATTAAAATAACATCACAGGGTTATGAAGTATTTTATTTCAAGGTCATTTCCATATTGCTGAAAAAATGTTTAGTGTTTATTAAAGGGGAAGTTAAGTTTAAGATAAACTATATAGATACATCTCTCTTCCAACCCTTTTTGTTTTATCAGAATTGTTTTCCTTTTTCTTTTGCCTCCACCCAACATGAAATTTTCATCAATGAGGCTGGTTATGAACGATTTGGCTATTTATATCAGTCTCAAACATAGAGTAATAAGCTTTATGGAGCCCTTAAAACTTGAGGATATCCAGACTGGGCCTTTGTCACAAGAAGTAGAAGGAAAGAAAAGAACACGAATATCAATAGGCCTTACCAATGCTTTGTAAAGAGGGAGAATTACATTTTCCTCCCTTGAATCCATACCTCTCTTTATACAAGACAATACCATGCTGGCTCTGGCTGTTGCCGCCTGGCACTGCTTGCTACCTTTAAGTTTGTTATCCACCAAAACTCCAAGATCCCTTTCCAACAGGGATTCACTTAACACAGAGCCATTTATAGTATAAGCAGCACAAGGATTTTTAAGTCCAAAATGCATCACCTTACAATTATCAACATTGAATTTCATCTGCCACTTAGCAGCCCAATGTGACAATCTATCTAGATCCCCTTGCAACGATTGCACATCCTCTGAAGTTTTTAATGGTCAACAAATGTTTGTGTTTATCACAACACAGAAACCTTGCTGACAATTCCCACTTCCAAATCATTAATAAATAGATTAAATAGAAGTGGCCCCAGCACAGAACCCTGTGGCACCCCACTTAGCACTTTGGTCCATAATGATGAAGCCCCATTTACAACTACTCTCTGCATCCTATTCATTAACCAATTTTCTATCCATGTACAAATGTGACTCCCCAGACCAACAGACCTTAGCTTATTCATTAGTCCCCTATGGGGGACTGTATCAAAAGCCTTTGCAAAATCCAAGTAAACTTCATCTACTGCTATGTCAGAGTCTAAATTTCTACTCACTCCCTCAAGCCAAGTTAGTTAGTTTGACAAGATCTATTCCTCCTAAATCCATGCTATTTACTACTTACTGTATATACTCGAGTATAAACTGACCCGAGTATGAACCGAGGTTCCTAAAATTTAACCAGAAATAGTGATTGACTTGAGTAGAAACTGAGGGTAGAACATAAGACCACTAATTCCTTCTGATTCTGTATTGTTTTGAGGCTTTAGTTGCCCTTTAAACGGACAGCAGCATTCCCATACAGTAGTCCCATACAGTAATAGCCAAATCCAGTATGGTTATTACTGTATGGAACTACTGTATGGGAAGTCTGCTCTCCATTTAATGTGCATCTAAAGCCTCAAAACAGTACAGAACCAGAGGCTTTAGTTGCCCATTAAATGGAGAGCAGACTTCCCATACAGTAGTTCCATACAGTAATAACCATACTGGATTTGGCTATTACTGTATGGGACTACTGTATGGGAATGCTGCTGTCCTCCTGATACCATCCTCCTGATTCTGTATTATTTTTGGTTAATTGCCCTTTAAATCACACACAGTAACTCCCAATCCTTGCCACTCCAGACATTTGGAAACTACAACTTCCAGCATGCTTTAGTTGCTGGGAGTTGTAGTTCTGAACATCTGCAGGCCAATACTTGCAAATAGGGGTAAATCCTCCTTTATTTGTGCATACACTATTTGGAAGTATTGGCCACTGGTGTTCGTTCCTCCTGTTTTGTTGCCTTCTCCTACCTTGTCCGGAGGCCACTCACTCCTCGCTCTGCATCATCTGCGCTCTTGATGACGTTACTACTCGGTGCCGGGAAGAGGTGCCGAATAGTGACGTCATCTGGAAGTGTGGGGATGTGGAGCGAGGCCACTGGACAGGTAGGAGAAGTTTGACTTGAGTATAAACCAAGGTTTGATTTTAAGCTTTTTTAAAGCCTGAAAACCTCGGTTTATACTCTAAATATACAGTATAATGTCAGTCCTTGAAACATACTCTAGAACATGTTCCCTTATTAAACTTTCCAGGATCTTCCCCACCACTGAAGTTAAACTTAAGGCCTGTAATTACCCGGCTGTGAACGACTACCCTTTTTGAATATTGGAATAACATCAGCCTTTTTCCAATCCAGAGGCCCACCACCGGACATGAGGGAATCAGCAAAAATAAGAAACAATGGCCTAGATAAAACTGAACTTAGCTCCCTAAGTACCCGAGGATGTATTTTATCCGGTCCAGGAGATTTATTAATATACTTAAAAAAATGTTTAGGGTTAGTGACTGAGGTCAGGAGGTGTTACCAGACAGTGCACATGTTTCAACTAGATATTCACAATGGCAGAGAATATTTCAAGATGACCGATCCTGCTATTCAGCCTGATCCGGTTTAATTTAATATCATCTTTAATTACTTGGACCAAATGATTTGGCCGAAAAGTTGTGATCGGCCATTTCAGGAATTGCAACAGATAATTCTTCCCAATCAACAAAAATAATTTGCTCCTTATTATCGATCTGTCCTTACCAGTTCTTACAGATAGACAATGAGAGACAAGTGTAGACCAATGATAATATAGTATTAGAATAAAGACATCTGTCTAACTAGTCCAACCTACTCCGAAATACCCACATTTCCTGCCAAACTGTTGATCCAGAGAAAAGGGGAAAATTTCCTTCAAGACTTCCGGCAATGGGAAATTTCCCTGGATCAACTCTACTTTATGTATCAATCCCAGTAACTTGTAACATTCCTTGTTTGTAGAAACTCATCCAGCTTTTATTAAACTGACCAATGAACCTGCCATAACAACGTCCACTGGAAGACGTTCCATAGCTTTACCTTCTCACAGTGACAAACCCTTTCCCAACTCTATTTATGTATCATACCAGTCTGTAACATTCTTGTTTGCAGAAACTCATCCAGCTTTTATTAAACTGACCAATGAACCTGCCATAAAACGTCCACTGGAAGACAGTTCCATAGCTTTACCGTTCTCACAGTGACAAACCCTTTCCCAACTCTACTTTATGTATCAATACCAGTAACTGTAACATTCCTTGTTTGTAGAAACTCATCCAGCTTTTTATTAAACTGACCAATGAACCTGCCAAACAACGCCCACTGGAAGACAGTTCCATAGCTTTACCGTTCTCACAGTGAAAAACCCTTCCCAACTCTACTTTATGTATCAATACCATAACTTGTAACATTCCTTGTTTGTAGAAACTATCCAGCTTTTATTAAAACTGACCAATGAACCTGCCATAACAACGTCCACTGGAAGACAGTTCCATAGTTTACCGCTCACAGTGAAAAACCCTTTCCCAACTCTACTTTATGTATCAATACCAGTAACTTGAACATCCTTGTTTGTAGAAACTCATCCAGCTTTTTATTAACTGACCAATGAACCTGCCATAACAACATCCACTGGAAGACAGTTCCATAGCTTTACCGTTCTCACAGTGACAAACCCTTTCCAACTCTACTTTATGTATCAATACCAGTAACTTGTAACATTCCTTGTTTGCAGAAACTCATCGCTTTTTATTAAACTGACCAATGAACCTGCCATAACAACGTCCACTGGAAGACAGTTCCATAGCTTTACCGTTCTCACAGTGACAAACCCTTTCCCAACTCTACTTTATGTATCAATACCAGTAACTTGTAACATTCCTTGTTTGTAGAAACTCATCCAGCTTTTTTTAAAAAACTATCCTATGAAATTGCCATTACTACACTAGATTGTAAGCTCTACGGGGCAGGGATCTGCTCGAACACTTCTATTTATAGAATGTATATATTTATTTACTGAACTATTTATGTATTTGTTCCCCTTGTATGACTTCATTATATATTTTTATAAAGTAGCGCTTTATAAATAAAACTATTTATACATACATACACACATACTATATATACATACATACACACATTACCAGTGAAAAACCCTTTTTTAAGACTGAACTTCTTTTCTTCCAGTCTTTTAAGGGATGTCTGCATGTCCTCTGACATGTTCTTTTGGTGAACAATGCCCCAGATTGTTTAAAAAAAAAACAAAAAAAACTTAATGCACACTATTTCTACTTTAACATCTATATAGACAGTTATCTCTTCTTTTAAATTTGGCTTCAACTCTTGTTTAACATAAATACATACCCCTTCCCTTTTCCTATTAGAGTATCCTAATAAATTTCAGCCCAGTCATGAGAATTACTTAACCATGTTTCTGCAATACCTATTACACCATACTTACAGTCAAATTCCTCATCTCCAATTCTCAGATTACTTTATACATTTTAGAATATGATCCTGTAATTTATTTATGCACTTTAATATACATGCCTTCCTATTCTTTCCTATTCTCTATGCTAGCCCCCCCTTCCCTTCCACCCATGGCCCATTTACATTTTGCTTACTTCCTCTGCTATCTACCCCAGTGAGATAGACAGTACCCTCTCCAGACCTAGTTTAAAATCTCCTCCAACCTAGCCATTTTCTTCACCATTAGGGATGTGCAACCTATCCCTACTAAAGAGCCTGTATCTGACGAAGGAATCTGTCCAGTTCTCTAAAAACCCAACCCCTTTCCCTTTACACCAACCTCTTAGCCACATAATAATACCCCTAAACTCCCGCTGTTTCCATAGCATAGCATGTGGCTGTGGTAGTATTTCCGAAAATACTACCCTGGAGGTCTTTAACTTGGGAACTATCTCTTCAAAAGTAATTTTTAATGACCTCTCTTCCTCTAAATTTGTCATTGGCACCAATGTGAACCAAGACCCCTGGGTCACACCAAACCCCACTCAATAATCTGTCTACACAATCCACCACATTTTGATCCCTAGCACCAGGCAGACAACACGCTGTTTCGCATGTAGGGTATTGGCAGAAGATTACCCTGTCCACATTTTTAATAATGGTGTCCCCTACCATTATCACCTGCCTATCATTTCCCTCCCTTGTATTAGAGATGGCTATATTTTGTCATTGATAGACAATAGTAGAACAATGAGATGAAAAGTGTAGACCAATAATAGACAGTGGAAAACTAATGAGAGAAGTGTAGACAAAAAAAAAAAAAAAAAAAAAAAAAAATGAATAGACAATGTGTACCAATGTAGAACGAAGACTATAGTAGACCAGTGTGACACCATTGAAGACCAAAGATAGACAAGGTAGACAATGATGTCTACAGTAGACCATGATAGACAATGGTAGACCAAATGATGGACAATGGTATATCAATGATATACTATAGTAGACCATGTAGACCATGGCTGTACCAAGGATAGACTATAGTAGATCAATGAGACACTATTGAAGACCAAAGATAGACCAATGGATGAGACCAATGATAGTCTACAGTAGACCAATGATAGACCAGTGTAGACCAATGATGGACAATGTATATCAATGATATACTATAGTAGAACCTATGATATAGACTTTGGTGTACAATGATAGACTATAGTAGCTCAATGAGAAACTATTGAAGACCAAAGATAGACAATGGTAGACAATAATAGTCAAAGTAGACCAATGCATCGTCTACAGTAGACCAATGAAAGACCATGGTAGACCAATGATGGACAATAGTAGACCAATAATAGACAAGTGTAGACCAATGGTAGACAATGGTTGACCAATGACAGAGACTCTGTAACAGTATCTCTCCTGCTATTATGCTAGTGATGTGGACTAAGAATTCAGTTATTGTGTAGATATTGTCCACGATGGCATTACAATATATATCTCTGTCTCGTGGAACGTGGAATATTTTTTGGACTGTTGGAAACTATGGATTTAAGTTTCTGACTAAACTCTGATTTTTTTGTGGTTAAAATCCCATGTTCTGAGATAAGGAATTATAGTTCTTACATCCTTATGACTGTGCTTACTGTAATAGCCTGGGCCACTATTTCCATAGGAATGTTGTAGAATGTTTAGAACAAAGCCAGTAAATGTAGTTCACAGTAACAGTAAATCCAATGCTATGAAGGTTTATGCCTGTAGCGGGCTGCATTCGTTTTAGTGGAGCCACACAGCATGGATATAAACGGGCGGGCGTGGGTTCATGGGAAGGGTTAACAGCGTCAAACACGGAAGGGTCAGTTGCTCGCAGACCAGGTACAGGTTTCATACGACTGAGAGTGTGGGGACTGATTTATCACATTGACCTGGGAAACCTGGAAGTGTCAAGTTTGAGAGTGGACCCATTGGTCAGGCTGGGGGAAAAAAGGATGGCGTGAAAGCACGATAACACGGTAAGGACCACAGAGCCGTACCGAGAGAACTCACCGGGCGTTCGAACGGCGGGTACCGTACATGGTCTGGCGGAAAACGGGGGAGAAGACAAGAAAAAAAGACAGGAACAAAGGAAGGAAGAAGAAGAAGAACAAACAAGAAGAAGAAGACACACGAAGAAGAAGGAACAACAAGAAGAGGAGAAGAAGACAAAAAGAAGAAGAAGAAAAAAAAAGGAACATGAAGAAGAAGAAGAAGAAGAACAAAAAAAGAGGAAAGAAGAAGAAGAACAAAAAGAAGAAAAAGAACAACAAGGCAGAAGAAGATAGGAAGAAGAACAACAAGGAAGAAGAAGAACAACAAGATAGGAAGAAGAAGACAAGAAGAAGAAGAAGAGAAGAAGAGAAGAAACAAACCAAGAAGAAGAAGAACAACAAGAAGAAGAAGAATAACAAGAAGAAGGAAGAAGAACAAGCAAGAAGAAGAAGAAGAAGAAGAAGAAAGTAAGAATGAAGGAATGAAACAACAAGAAGAAGAAGAGAAGGAACAAAAACACGAAGAAGAAGAACAAGAAGAAGAAGAAGAAGGGGGGGGGAAAAGAAGAGAACAACAGAAGAAGAAGAACAAGAAGATAGGGGAAGAAGAAGAAGATAGAAGAAGAGAACAACAAGAAGAAGAAGAAGACAACAAGAAGAAGAAGAAACAAGAATAAGAAAGGAAGAAACAACAAGAAGAAGAATGAACAAGAAGAAAAGAAAAGCAGAAGAACAACAAGAGTAAGAAGAACAAAGGAAGTAAGAAGAAGAAGAGAAGAAGAAGAAAGAAGAACAATCAAAGAAGAAGACGAAAAACATAGAAGAAGAAGAAGAAGGAAGAAGAGACAAACAAGAGAGAGAAGAAGAAGAAGAAGGAAGAAGAAGAACAACAAGAAGAAGAAAGAAGAATCAACAGAAGAAGAAAGAAGAAGGAAGATAGAACAATCAAGAAGAAGAAGAACAACAAGAAGGAAGGAAGAAGAAGACGAAGAAGAACAACAGAGAAGAAGGGAAAAAAGAGAAGAAGTAAAAACGAAACAAGTAAGAAGAAGAAGGAAGAAGAAGAAACAACAAGAAGAATAAGAGACCAACAGAAGAAGAAGGAAGAAGAAGAAGAGAAGAAGGAAGAAGAGGTAGTACAAAAAGAAGAAGAAGAAGAAACAACCAAGACGAAGAAGGAAAAACAAAAAAGAAGAACACCAAGGAAGAAAGAAGAAGAAGAACTCAGAACAAGAAGAAGAAGAAGAAGAACAAGAACAAGAAGAAGAAGAAGAAGAAGAACAAGGAGGAAGAAGAAGACGAACAACAAGAAGAAAAAGAACAACAAGAAGAAGCATGAGAGTAACAAGCAAGAAGAGAAGAAACAACAAGAAGAAGAAGAAGAAGAAGAACGAAGGAAGAAGAAGAAGAAGAAGAGAAAGAAGAAGAACAACCAAGAAGATAGAATGAAGGAACCAAGAGAAGAAGGAAGAAGAACAACCAAGAAGAAGACGAGAAGAATGAAGAAGAAGAACCATACAAGAAGAAGAAAAGAGAACCAACAGAAGGATAGAAGAACAGAAGAAGAATGGTAAGAATAGAGAACAACAAGAAGAAGAGAACAAGACGGAAGAAGAAGAAGAAGAAGAAGAAAGAAGAAGAAACAACAAAGGAAGAAGAAGAACAAACAGGAGAGAAGACAGACGAACAAGAAGAAGAGAAGAAGTAACATACAAGACGAAGAAGAACAAGAAGAAGAAGAAGGTCAAGAACACAAGAAGAAGAAGATACTAAGAAGGAAGAAGAAACAAGAAGAAAGAAGGAAGACGAACGAACAAGAAGACGAAGAACAACAAGAAGAAAAGAAGAAGAAGAAGAAGAAACACAACCAGAAGAAGAAGAACAACAAGAAGAAGATAGAAGAAGAAGAAGAAGAAGAAACAACAAGAAGAAGAAGAACTAACAAGAAGAAGAGAACACAGACAAGAAGAAGAAGAAGACGGAGAACAACAAGAAGAAGAAGAAAATAACAGAGAAGACGAAGAAGAAGAACAACAAGGAGAGAAGAATGAAGAAGAAGAACAAGAACAGGAGAAGAAGAAGAAAGAAGAAGAATAACAAAACAAGAAGAAGAAGAACGAAACAGGAAGGAGAAGAAGAAGAAGAAGAAGAAGAGAAGAAGAAAACAAGGAGAAGAAGAAGAACAAGCAAGAAGAAGAAGACTAAGAAGAAAAGAAGAGACAACAAGAAGAAGGAAGAAGAGAAGACAGAACAAAAGAAGAAGACCACACATTAAAGACGAAGAAGAAGAACAACAAAGAAGAAGAAGAACAAGAAGAAGAAGAAGCAGAACAACAACAAGAAGAAGAAGAAGAAGAACCAAAAAAACCCCCCATTGAAGGAAGAAGAAGAAGAAACAAGAAGAAGAGAAGAAGACGAACAACAAGAAGAGAAGAACAAGAAAGAAGAAGAAGAAGAAGAAGAAGACACAAACACGAAGAAGAAGAAGAACAAGAAGAAGAGGAAGAAGAAGAATAAAAAATAACACTTTCTACAATATTATTATAATAAAATACAATAATAATACACAATAATCAATAACAACAATAATATAATAATATAATAATAATAATAACAAACAATAATAATGAAAATCCAACAATAATAGTAATAATAACAAAAAATAATAATAAAATAATAATAATAATCAATAATAAACAACAATCAATAAATAATAATAATAACAACAACCAAAAATTAAAATAATAATAATAACAACAATGATAAAATAAAACAACAATAATAATAAATAGAGTAATACACTACTAATAATAGAAATATTATTATAATAATATCAAATACTATAATAAATAATAAATAAATAATAATAATAATAATACATAATAATATATAATAATAATAATATATAATAATTATAATAATATACTATTAATAATCATAAAATCAGTAATAATAATGATATAATGCAATATAATAATGATGATATGATAAATAATAATAATAATAATGAATTAATATGCAATCAATGCATAATAATAATATAATAATGCTAATAATCAACATAATGATAATAAATAAATATCAATAATTAATTAAATAATAATAATAATAATAATAAGAATAATAATAATAATGATAATAATAATAATAAATAATATATAATAAATAATATAATAATAATAATAATAATTAATAATAATAATAATACTAATAATTAATAATATAATAATAATAATATAATATAATGCTAATAATAATAATAATAAATGATAATATTTGAATTAATGATAATAATAATAAAATATAAATAATAATTGATTAATGATCAAGAAAACAACAATAATTATAATACAATAATCTAATAAGCATGACATAAAATAATATTGAAATATCATATATAATAATCATAATAAGTAATGATGATGATGTTATATTAATATGATATATGATGATAATAGATAATGATGAGTTAATAATAATAATATAATAATAAATAATAGATGCAAATAATAATGAATAAATGATAATAATAATAATGATAATAATTTGATAATGATAATAACAACAATAATTATAATAATAACAATTATAATAGACTAGTAGCGAGCGCTGGACAAAACTGACTGTTGGCCGTGGCAATAGTTGTTGCGGCTGGACAGTTTACAGGACTGATCGGTGATCCACTAAGATTTTACCGTCGTGCGATCACCCATGTTATCGATACCGACCAATCGTGGATGAAATCCAGCACAGAGTTTTCTTTTTTCCCTGACCGACCGATACAGGAAAAGTAAATTGCCCGTGTGTACCCAGCTGTTTACGTGTTGATAACAGTACACCATTGTAATAGGTCTCCATAACTCAGACTGACAGACCACTTGTAGGATAATCTGTGTAATGCAGAGCAGATGGGTATCCAGTGGGTGAGAGGAGGTGTTAACATTGGATATGGGGGTGGGATGTTACAGTATCCTAGACAGAGTAACTTGGCCCATATGACATGTGGACAATTTGCAGCCATCATTAGTCTTCACAGCAACATACCCAATGTCATTTCCATTTAGTCAAGTGAGCTAGTGATAGTTACTGGTATTGTCCTAGTAAAGGGTTTGGCATTGTACACCACAAAACTAGTCCGTCCCCATCAGACCGACTATCCATGGGTAAACCTGGGGAATTAAAACGGTGTGTGGGATGTGGCAGAACGGGCTTAGGACTGTGTTCCGGTTCCTACCAAGGGTGCCAAGTATTGCAGCCCCACGACCCTGCTTTATACGCCCCCTCTTGATATCTTTCTATACAGCCCCATGTATACAGTATAGTCCCATGTCAATAAAGGTCCCATGTATACACAGCATTTATAAGTCCCTCAATACAGTCCCATGTTTACACAGCATTTATAAAGTCCCTCAATACAGTCCATGTACACAGCATTTAACAGTCCTCAATACAGTCCCATGTATACCACAGCATTTATACAGTCCCTCAATACAGTCCTATGTATACACAACAGCGTTTCTACAGTCCCTCAATACAGTCCCATGTATACACAGCATTTATACAGTCCCTCAATACAGTCCCATGTATACACAGCATTATACAGCCTCAATACGCCCCATGTATAACACAGCAATTTAACATCCCTCAATACAGTCCCCATGTATAACACAGCATTTATACAGTCCCTCAATACAGTCCCATGTAGACACACATTTATACAGTCCCTCAATACAGTTCCATGTATAGACACAGCAATTATACAGTCCCTCAATACAGTCCATGTATACACAGCATTTATACAGTCCCTCAAATACAGTCCATGTATCACGCATTTATACAGTCCCTCAATACAGCCCATGTATACACAATTTATACAGTCCCTCAATACGTCCAGTATACAGCATTTATACAGTCCCTCAATACAGTCCATGTATACACAGAGTGATTTTACAGTCCCTCAATACAGTCCCATGTATACACAGCATTTATACAGTCCCTCAATACAGTCCATGTATACACAGCATTTTACAGTCCCTCAATCGTCCCATGTATACACAGCATTATTACAGTCCCTCAATACGTCATGTATACACAGCATTATGACAGTCCCTCAATACAGTCCCCATGTATACACAGCATTTATCCAGTCCTCAATCAAGTCCCATGTATACACAGCATTTATACAGTCCCCTCATACAGTCCCCTGTATACACAGCATTTTACAGTCCCATCACAGTCCCATGTATACACACGCATTTTATACAGTCCCTCAAGCAGTCCCATGTATACACAGCATTATATACAGTCCCTCAATACAGTCCCATGTATACAACAGCATTTATTACAGTCCCTCAATACAGTCCCATGTATACACAGCATTTATACAGTCCCTCAATCAGTCCCATGTATACACAGCATTTATTACAGTCCCTCAATACAGTCCATGTATACACAGCGTTTAACAGTCCCTCAATACCAGTCCCATGTATACACAGCCATTTATACAGTCCCTCATACAGTCCATGTATACACACGCTTTATACAGTCCCTCAATACAGCCCATGTATACACAGCATATATACAGTCCCCCCAATACAGTCCCTGTATACACAGCATTTATACAGTCCCTCAATACAGTCCCATGTATACACAACATTTATACAGTACCTCAATACAGTCCATGTATACACAAGCATGTATTTTACGTCCCTCAATACAGTCCATGTATAACCGCTTATACAGTCTCAATACAGCAGTATACACAGCATAATACAGTCCCCCAATACAGTCCCCCGTATACACAGCATTTATACAGTCCTCAATACAGTCCCATGTATTACACAACATTTATACAGTCCCTCAATACAGTCCCATGTATAACAGCATTTTATACAGTCCCTTCATACAGCCTATGTATACACAGCATTTATACAGTCCCTCAATACAGTCCATGTAGTCCATGTATACACAGCATTTATACAGTCCCTCAATACAGCCCCATGTATACAAAGCATTATTACCAGTCCCTCAATACACGTCCCTGTTACACAGCATTTATACAGTCCCTCAATACAGTCCCATGTATACACAGCATTTATACAGTCCCTCCATACAGTCCATGTTACACAGCATTTATACAAGTCCTCAATACAGTCCCCAGTATACACAGCATTTATACAGTCCCTCAATCAGTCCCATGTATACACAGCCTTTATACGTCCCTCAATACAGTCCCATGTATACAGCAGCATTAGTTACAGTCCCTCAATACAGTACCATTTATACACAGCATTTATACAGTCCCTCAATGCAGTCCCATGTATACACCCGCATGTTATACAGTCCCTCAATGCAGTCCCATGTATACACAGCATTTAACAGTCCCCTCAATACAAGTCCCATGTATAACAGCATTTAGACAGTCCCTCAGCAAGTCCCATTATTACAGCATTTATACAGTCCCCCTCAATACAGTCCCATGTATTACACAGATTTATACAGTCCCCACAGTAAACAGTATATGTATTACGAGCATTTATACAGTCCCTCAATGCAGTCCCAGTGTATACACAGCATTTATACAGGTCCTCAAATACGTCCCTGTATCACACAAGCATTTATACAGTCCCTCAATACCGTCCATGTATAACAGCATTTATACAGTCCCTCAATACAGTCCCATGTATACACAGCATTTATACGTCCCTCAATACAGCCCATGTATACACAGCATTAACAGTCCCTCAATACAGTTCCCCAGTATACACAGCATTACAGTCCTCATACAGTCCCATGTATACACCAGCATTTATACAGGTCCCTCAATACAGTCCCATGTATACAAGCATTCATACAGTCCACATCCACATATTACAGTCCTCATGTATACACAGCATTTATACATCAGTCCCATGTCTAATACATGTACCCATGTATACACAGCATTTATACAGTCCCATCTAATATGCAGTCCCATGTATAACAGCATTTATACAGTCCCTCAATACAGTCCATGTATACACAGCATTTATACAGTCCCTCAATACAGTCCCATGTATCACAGATTTATACAGTCTCTAAATAGCATAGTCCCTGTATACACAGCATTTATACAGTCCCATTCAATACAGTCCCAGTATACACAGCATTGATACAGTCAGTCAATACAGTCCCATGTATACACAAGCATTTATACAGTCCCTTAAATACCAGTCCCATGTATACACAGCTTTATACAGTCCTCAATACAGTCCACATGTATACACGCATTTATAAGTCCCTCAATACACGTCCCATGTATACCCAGCATTTACAGTCCCTCCATACAGTCCAGTATACACAGCATTTATACAGTCCCCTTCAAGCAGTCCATGTATACACAAGCATTTATACAGTCCCTCAATACAGTCCCATGTATACACCGCATTTATTCCAGTCCTCAATACAGTCCCATGTATACACAGCATTTATCCAGTCCCTCAATACAGTCCCATGTAACACAGACCATTTATACGTCCCTCAATACAGTCCCATGTATCACAGCATATACAGTCCCTCAATACAGTTCATGTATACACAGCATTTATACAGTCCCTCAAGACAGTCCCATGTATACAAGACATTATACAGTCTAATAACAGTCCCTCAATACAGCATGTAACAGCCCCAATACGTCCCATGTATACAATTTATACGTCCCCCAATACAGTCATGTATACACAGATTATACAGTCCCTCAATCAGTCCCAGTATACACAGCAATTATACAGTCCCTCAATACAGTCCCATGTATACACAGCATTTAACAGTCCCTCAATACAGTCCCAGAGTGTATACAGCAGCAGCATTTATACAGTCCCTCAATACAGTCCCATGTATACAACATGCATTTATACCAGTCCACGTCAATACGCCCATGTATACACAGCATTTATACAGTCCCTCAAGTACAGTCCCCATGTATAACAGCATTTATACAGCCCTCAATACAGTCCCATGTATACACAGCATTTTATCAGTCCCTCAATACAGCCCATGTATACAGAGCATTATACCAGTCCATCCACCTCTACAGTCCATGTATACACAGCATTTATTTTACAGTCCCTCAATACGTCCCCATGTATACACAGCCATACATTATACAGTCCCATGTCTCAATTACAGTCCCCATGTATACACAGCCATTTATACAGTCCCTCAAGATACAGTCCCATGTAACAGAGCTTTATACAGTGCCCTCCATTACAGTCCCATGTATACGAGGCATTTATACAGTCCCTCAATACAGTCCCATGTATACACAGCATTTATCAGTCCCTCCTACAGTCCCATGTATACACAGCATTTTATCAGTCCCTCAATAGTCCCATGTATAACACAGGACATTATTACAGTCCCCTCATCGTCCCATGTATACAAGCATTTATTACAGTCCCTCATACACGCCCCATGTATACAGAGCATTTATACAGTCCTCAATCCATGGATTGAGGACTGTATAAATGCCTGGATACATGGGCGCTGTATGCGGGACTGATAAATGCTTGATATACATGGGACGATTGAGTGGGACTGTAAAACTGTTGTGGTATAATGGGATGTATTGAGGGACTGTAAAATGCTGTGTATACATGGGACTGTTAGGAGGGACTGATAAATGTTACTGTGTGATACATGGGACTGTATTGAGGGACTGTATAAATGCTGTATACATGGGACTGTATGGAGGACTGTATAAAGCTCTGAATGGGACTGTATTGAGGGACTGTATAAATGCTGTGTATACATGGGGACTGTAATTGATCATGGGACTGTATAGAGACTGGCTGTGTATACATGGGGACTGTATTGAGGGACTGATAAAATAAATGCTGTGTATACATGGCTGTAATGGAGGTACTGGTAAATGCTTGTATACATGGGGCTGTATTGAGGGACTGATAAAATGCTGTGTATACATGGGACTGTATTGAGGGACTGTAATAAATGATCTGTTATACATGGGGACTGTACTTGAGGGGACTGTATAAATGCTGTGTTATACATGGGGCTGTATTGAACGTGGACTGGTATAAATGCGTGTTGTATATCATGGGACTGTATTGAGGGACTGTATAAATGCTGCTGTGTAAATTGGGACTGTATTGAGGGACTGTTAAATGCTGTGTATACATGGCTGTATTGAGGGACTGTATAAATTGCTGTGTATACTGGACCTGATTGAGGGACTGTATAAATCTGTGTATACATGACTGTATTGAGGGGACTGTATAAATCTGTGTATACATGGGACGTATTGGGGCTGTAAATGCTGTTATAATGGACTGTTATTGAGGGACTGTATAAATGCTTGTATACATGGGATGTCTTGAGGGACTGTATAATGCTGTGTATACATGGAGATACTGTATTGAGGGACTGTAATATGCTGTGATACATGGGACTGTATTGAGGGACGTATAAATGTCTGTGTTACATGGGACTGTATTGAGGGACTGATAAATGCTGTTTCAGTACATAGGGACTGTATTGGGAGGACTGACGAATAAATGCTGGTGTATACATGGACTGTATTGAGGGACTGTATAAATGCTGTGTATACATGGGACATGCTTGAAGGGGACTGTATAAATGCTGTGTATACTGGACTGTATTGAGGGACTGTAAATGCTGGTGTATACATGGGACTGTATTGAGGGGACTGTATAAAATGCGTGTATACATGGGATCTGTAATTGAGGGACTGTATAAATAGCTGTGTATACATGGACTGTCATTTAAGGGACTGATATAAATGCTGTGTATACTGGGCTGTATTACTGACTGTATAATGCTGTGATACTGGGACTTATTGAATGGGACTGGTATAAATGCTGTGTATACATAGGGACTTGCTATTTAGAGGACTGTATAAATGCTGTGAACATGGGACTGTATTGAGGGACTGTATAAATGCTGTGTATACATGGACTGTATTGAGGGACTGTATAAATGCTGTGTATACATGGGACTGATATTAGATGACTGTATAAATGCTGTGTATACATGGGACTGGTATTGACATGGGGACTGATGTATAATGCTGTGTATACATAGGACTTATGGATTGAGGGACTGTATAATGCTTGTATACATGTGGACTTATTGAGGGCCTGTATAAATGCGGTGTATACAGGGACTGTATGGGACTGTAACTGCTGTGTATACAGGGACTGTATTGAGGGACTGTATAATGCTTGTATACATGGACTGTATTGAGGGACTGTATAAATGCTGTGTATACATGGGACCTGTATTGAGGGACTGTATAAATGCTGTTATACAGGACGTATGAGGGACTGTATAAATGCTGTGTATACAGGGACTAGTATATGTGAGGACTGTATAAATGCTGTTTAACTGGGACTGCATTGAGGGACTGTATAAAATGCTGCAGTAATGACATATTACTGTGTACTGTGAGGGACTGTATAAATCTGTGTAATACATGGGACTGTATTGAGGGGGACTGTATAAATGCTGTAATATGGGACTTGTGAGGGACTGTCTAAATGCTGTTATACATGGGACTTGTATTGAGGGACTGTTAAATGCTGTGTATACATGGGACTGATTGAGGACTGTATAACATGCGTGTGTATACATGGGACTGATTGTAGGGCTGTATAAATGCTGTGTATATAATGGTACTGTATTGAGGGACTTAACTATCTGCTGTATGATGGACTGTATTGAGGGACGTATAAAGCTGTGTATACATGGGACTGATTGAGGGACTGTATAAATGCTGTGTATACTGGGGACTGTATGAGGACTTTATAAATGCTGTGTAACATGGACTGTATGGAGGGACTGTATAAATGCTGTGTATACATGGGACTGTATTGAGGGACTGTATAAATGCTGTGTATACAGGGACGTGTATTGAGGGACTGTAATAATGCTTGTATAATGGGGCTGTATTGAGGGACTGTATAAATGCTGTGTATACATGGATACATGGACTGTATTGAGGGACTGTATAAATGCTGTGTATACATGGCTGTATGAGGGACTGTATAAATGCTGTTATACATGGGACTGTATTGAGGGACTGTATAAATGTTGTGAATACATGGGACTGTATTGAGGACTGTATAAATGCTGTGTATACGGGGGACTGTATTGGGGGACTGTATTATGCTGTGTATACTGGGCTGTATTGAGGGACTGTATAATGCTGGTTATACATGGACTGTATTGAGGGACTGTAAAATAATGCTTGTGTATACATGGACTGTATTGAGGTACTGTAAAATGTTGTGTATACATGGGACTGTATTGAGGGACTGTATAAATGCTGTGTATACATGGGACTGTATTGGGGGGACTGTATATATGCTGTGTATACATGGGGCTGTATTGAGGGACTGTATAAAGCTGTGTATACATGGACTGTATGAGGGACTGTATAAATGGCTGTGTATACATGGGACTGGGTATTGAGGGACTGTTAAACGCGTGTATTCATGGACTGTATTGGGGACTGTATAAATGCTGTGTATACATGGGCTGCATTGAGGGACTGTATAAATGCTGTGTATACATGGGACTGTATTGAGGGACTGATATAAATGCTGTTGTATACATGGGACTGTATTGAGGGACTGTAATAATGCTGTGTATACATGGGACTGCTTGAGGGACTGTATAAAATGCGTGTGTATACATGGGACTTGATGAGGACTGTAAAATGCTGTGTATACAGGGGACTGTATGAGGGGACTGTAAAATGCTGTGTATACATGGGACTGATTGAGGACTGGATAAATGCTGTGTATACATGGACTGTATTGAGGACTGTCATAATGCTGTGTATACATGACGTATTGAGGGACTGTAATAATGCTGTGTATACTGGGACGATTGAGGGACTGTAAAATGCTGTGTATACATGGACTGTATTGAGGGACTGTATAAATGCTGTGTATACATGGGACTGTATTGAGGGACTGTATAAATCTCTGTGTATACATGGGACTGTATTGAGGGACTGTATAAATGCTTGTATACTGGACGTATTGAGGGACTGTATAAATTGTGTATACATGGGCTGTATTGAGGGACTGTATAAATGCAGTGATACATGGACTGTATTGAGGGACTGTATAAATGCTGTGTATACATGGACTTATTGAGGGACTGTATAAATGTGCTGTGTTATACATGGTAACTGTATTGAGGGACTGTATAAATGCTGTGTATCTACATGGGACTGTATTGAGGGACTGTATAAATGCTGTGTTATACATGGGGACTGTATTGAGGATGTTAAATTGCGTGTTATCATGGGGCGTATTGAGGGCTGTATAATGCTGTGTATACATGGGACTGTATTGAGGGACTGTATAAATGCTGTGTATACATGGGACTGTATTGAGGACTGTAAAACGCTGTTGTGTATACATGGACTGTATTGAGGGACTGTATAAATGCTGTGGTATACATGGGACTGTATTGAGGACTGTTAAATGCTGTGTACATGGGACTGTATTGAGGGACTTTATAAATGCTGTGTAAACATGGGACTGTATTGAGGGACTTTATAAATGCTGTGTATACATGGGACCTGTTATTGACATGGGACTATACCTGTATACATGGGGCTGTATAGAAGATATCAAGAGGGGGCGTATAAAGCAGGGTCGTGGGGGCTGCAATACTGGCACCCTTGGTAGGAACCGGAACACAGTCCTAGCCCGTTCTGCCACATCCCACACACCGTTTTAATTCCCCAGGTTTACCCATGGATAGTCGGTCTGATGGGGACGGACTAGTTTTGTGGTGTACAATGCCAAACCCTTTACTAGGACAATACCAGTAACTATCACTAGCTCACTTGACTAAATGGAAATGACATTGGGTATGTTGCTGTGAAGACTAATGATGGCTGCAAATTGTCCACATGTCATATGGGCCAAGTTACTCTGTCTAGGAACTGTAACATCCCCACCCCCAATATCCAGAATGTTAACCCTCCTCTACCCACTGGATAACCATCTGCTCTGCATTACACAGATTTATCCTACAAGTGGTCTGTCAGTCTGAGTTATGGAGACCTATTAGCAATGGGTACATGTTATCAACACGTAACAGCTGGGTACACACGGGCAGATTTTACTTCCGTGTATCGGTCGGTCAGGAAGAAAACTCTGTGCTGGATTTCATCCACGATTGGTCGGTATCGATAACATGGGTGATCGCACGACGGTAAATCTTAGTGGATCACCGATCAGTCCTGTAAACTGTCCAGCCGCAACAACTATTGCCACGGCCAACAGTCAGTTTTGTCCAGCGCTCGCTACTAGCTATTATAATTGTTATTATTATAATTATTGTTGTTATTATCATTAATCAAATTATTATCATTATTATTATTATTATTATTATTATTATTATGCATCTTTATTTATTATTATCATTATTATTATTAACTCATCATTATCTATTATCATCATTAGTATCATAATAATATTCATCATCATCATTCTTATTATGATTATTATATATGATGTTTCAATATTATTTTATGTCATGCTTATAGATTATTGTATTATAATTATTGTTGTTTTCTTTATCATTAATCAATTATTATTTATATTTTATTATTATTCATCATTAATTCAAATTATTATCATTTATTATTATTATTATTAGCATTATATTAGTATTATTATTATTATATTATTAATTATTAGTATTATTATTATTATTAATTATTATTATTATTATTATATTATTTATTATATATTATTTATTATTATTATTATCATTATTATTATTATTTTATTATTAATTATTATTATTATTTAATTAATTATTGATATTTATTTATTATCATTATGTTATTATTAGCATTATTATATTATTATTATGCATTGATTGCATATTAATTCATTATTATTATTATTATTTATCATATCATCATTATTATATTGCATTATTATCATTATTATTACTATTTTATGATTATTAGATAGTATATTATTATTATTATTATTATATTATTATTATTATTATTATTATGTATTATTATTATTATTAGTTATTTATTATTTATTATAGTATTTGATATTATTATAATAATATTTCTATTATTAGTAGTGTATTACTCTATTTATTATTATTGTTGTTTTATTTTATCATTGTTGTTATTATTATTATTATTAATTTTTGGTTGTTGTTATTATTATTATTTATTGATTGTTGTTTATTATTTATTATTGATTATTATTTTATTATTATTTTTTGTTATTATTATATTATTGTTGATTTTATTATTATTGTTTGTTATTATTATTATTATATTATTATATTATTGTTGTTATGTGTATTTTGATTATTATTTTGTGATAATTATTTAATTTTTTGTTATTTATTTTTATCTTCTTCTTCCTCTTCTTCTTGTTCTTCTTCTTCTTCGTGTTTGTGTCTTCTTCTTCTTCTTCTTCTTCTTTCTTGTTCTTCTCTTCTTGTTGTTCGTCTTCTTCTCTTCTTCTTGTTTCTTCTTCTTCTTCCTTCAATGGGGGGTTTTTTTGGTTCTTCTTCTTCTTCTTCTTGTTGTTGTTCTGCTTCTTCTTCTTCTTGTTCTTCTTCTTCTTTGTTGTTCTTCTTCTTCGTCTTTAATGTGTGGTCTTCTTCTTTTGTTCTGTCTTCTCTTCTTCCTTCTTCTTGTTGTCTCTTCTTTTCTTCTTAGTCTTCTTCTTCTTGCTTGTTCTTCTTCTTCTCCTTGTTTTCTTCTTCTCTTCTTCTTCTTCTTCTTCTTCTCCTTCCTGTTTCGTTCTTCTTCTTCTTGTTTTGTTATTCTTCTTCTTTCTTCTTCTTCTCCTGTTCTTGTTCTTCTTCTTCATTCTTCTCTCCTTGTTGTTCTTCTTCTTCGTCTTCTCTGTTATTTTCTTCTTCTTCTTGTTGTTCTCCGTCTTCTTCTTCTTCTTGTCTGTGTTCTCTTCTTCTTGTTAGTTCTTCTTCTTCTTGTTGTTTCTTCTTCTTCTTCTTCTTCTATCTTCTTCTTGTTGTTCTTCTTCTTCTGGTTGTGTTTCTTCTTCTTCTTCTTCTTTTCTTCTTGTTGTTCTTCGTCTTCTTGTTCGTTCGTCTTCCTTCTTTCTTCTTGTTTCTTCTTCCTTCTTAGTATCTTCTTCTTCTTGTGTTCTTGACCTTCTTCTTCTTCTTGTTCTTCTTCGTCTTGTATGTTACTTCTTCTCTTCTTCTTGTTCGTCTGTCTTCTCTCCTGTTTGTTCTTCTTCTTCCTTTGTTGTTTCTTCTTCTTTCTTCTTCTTCTTCTTCTTCTTCCGTCTTGTTCTCTTCTTCTTGTTGTTCTCTATTCTTACCATTCTTCTTCTGTTCTTCTATCCTTCTGTTGGTTCTCTTTTCTTCTTCTTGTATGGTTCTTCTTCTTCATTCTTCTCGTCTTCTTCTTGGTTGTTCTTCTTCCTTCTTCTCTTGGTTCCTTCATTCTATCTTCTTGGTTGTTCTTCTTCTTTCTCTTCTTCTTCTTCTTCTTCCTTCGTTCTTCTTCTTCTTCTTCTTCTTGTTGTTTCTTCTCTTCTTGCTTGTTACTCTCATGCTTCTTCTTGTTGTTCTTTTTCTTCTTGTTGTTCGTCTTCTTCTTCCTCCTTGTTCTTCTTCTTCTTCTTCTTCTTGTTCTTGTTCTTCTTCTTCTTCTTCTTGTTCTGAGTTCTTCTTCTTCTTTCTTCCTTGGTGTTCTTCTTTTTTGTTTTTCCTTCTTCGTCTTGGTTGTTTCTTCTTCTTCTTCTTTTTGTACTACCTCTTCTTCCTTCTTCTCTTCTTCTTCTTCCTTCTTCTTCTGTTGGTCTCTTATTCTTCTTGTTGTTTCTTCTTCTTCCTTCTTCTTCTTACTTGTTTCGTTTTTACTTCTTCTCTTTTTTCCCTTCTTCTCTGTTGTTCTTCTTCGTCTTCTTCTTCCTTCCTTCTTGTTGTTCTTCTTCTTCTTGATTGTTCTATCTTCCTTCTTCTTTCTTCTTCTGTTGATTCTTCTTTCTTCTTCTTGTTGTTCTTCTTCTTCCTTCTTCTTCTTCTTCTCTCTCTTGTTTGTCTCTTCTTCCTTCTTCTTCTTCTTCTATGTTTTTCGTCTTCTTCTTTGATTGTTCTTCTTTCTTCTTCTTCTCTTCTTCTTCTTACTTCCTTTGTTCTTCTTACTCTTGTTGTTCTTCTGCTTTTCTTTTCTTCTTGTTCATTCTTCTTCTTGTTGTTTCTTCCTTTCTTATTCTTGTTTCTTCTTCTTCTTGTTGTCTTCTTCTTCTTCTTGTTGTTCTCTTCTTCTATCTTCTTCTTCTTCCCCTATCTTCTTGTTCTTCTTCTTCTGTTGTTCTCTTCTTTTCCCCCCCCCTTCTTCTTCTTCTTCTTGTTCTTCTTCTTCGTGTTTTTGTTCCTTCTCTTCTTCTTCTTGTTGTTTCATTCCTTCATTCTTACTTTCTTCTTCTTCTTCTTCTTCTTCTTGCTTGTTCTTCTTCCTTCTTCTTGTTATTCTTCTTCTTCTTGTTGTTCTTCTTCTTCTTGGTTTGTTTCTTCTCTTCTTCTCTTCTTCTTCTTCTTGTCTTCTTCTTCCTATCTTGTTGTTCTTCTTCTTCCTTGTTGTTCTTCTTCCTATCTTCTTCTGCCTTGTTGTTCTTTTTCTTCTTTTTGTTCTTCTTCTTCTTTCCTCTTTTTTTGTTCTTCTTCTTCTTCTTCTTCATGTTCCTTTTTTTTTCTTCTTCTTCTTTTTGTCTTCTTCTCCTCTTCTTGTTGTTCCTTCTTCTTCGTGTGTCTTCTTCTTCTTGTTTGTTCTTCTTCTTCTTCCTTCCTTTGTTCCTGTTTTATTTTCTTGTCTTTCTCCCCGTTTTCCGCAGCCGAGTAACCGGTACCGCCGTCGACGACGGTGATACGTTCTCTGGTACGGAATCTGTGGAATCCTTACCGTGTTATCCGCACCTTTCACGCCCCTTTTTTCCCCTAGCTGCCTGGGTCCACTCTCGCACTATGCACTTCCAACGGTTCCGGTCATGTGATTACACTCAAAGCTCCCCACTATCTCGCGTTCGTGATCTGAACCCTGTACCCTGAGTTGAGGCTACATGAACTATCCATCGTTTGCGCTGTTCTTTCCCCTGAAAACCCCCCGCACGCACCGTTTATTCCATGCTGTGTGGCTCCACTAAAACGAATGCAGCCCGCTACAGGCATAAAACCTTCATAGCATTGGATTTACTGTTACTGTGAACTACATTTACTGGCTTTGTTCTAAACATTCTACACATTCCTATGGAAATAGTGTTGCCCCAGGCTATTACAGTAAGCACAGTCATAAGGATGTAAGAACTATAATTCCTTATCTCAGAACATGGGATTTAACCACAAAAAAATCAGAGTTTAGTCAGAAACTTAAATCCATAGTTTCCAACAGTCCAAAAAATATTCACGTTCCACGAGACAGAGATATATATTGTAATGCCATCGTGGACAATATCTACACAATAACTGAATTCTTAGTCCACATCACTAGCAATAATAGCAGGAGAGTACTACAGAGCTCTGTCATTGGTCAACCATAGTCTACCATTGGTCTACACTTGTCTATTATTGGTCTACTATTGTCCATCATTGGTCTACCATGGTCTTTCATTGGTCTACTGTAGACGATCATTGGTCTACTTTAGACTATTATTGTCTACCATTGTCTATCTTTGGTCTTCAATAGTTTCTCATTGAGCTACTATAGTCTATCATTGTACACCAAAGTCTATATCATAGGTTCTACTATAGTATATCATTGATATACATTGTCCATCATTGGTCTACACTGGTCTATCATTGGTCTACTGTAGACTATCATTGGTCTCTTCCATTGGTCTATCTTTGGTCTTCAATAGTGTCTCATTGATCTACTATAGTCTATCATTGGTACAGCCATGGTCTACATGGTCTACTATAGTATATCATTGATATACCATTGTCCATCATTTGGTCTACCATTGTCTATCATGGTCATTGAAGACCAAAGATAGACAATGGTAGACCAATGATAGTCTACAGTAGACCAATGATAGACCATGGTAGACCAATGATGGACAATGGTATATCAATGATATACTATAGTAGACCAATGATAGACAATGGTGTACCAATGATAGACTATAGTAGACCAATGATAGACAATGGTGTACCAATGATAGACTATAGTAGATCAATGAGACACTATTGAAGACCAAAGATAGACAATGGTAGACCAATGATAGTCTACAGTGTCCCATGTATACACAGCATTTATACAGTCCCTCAATACAGTCCCATTTATACACAGCATTTATACAGTCCCTCAATGCAGTCCCATGTATACACACACACGAGGCTATTTTTTCTCCTGACCGAGTTTTCGCTGAGACTGTCGGTTGCGGCAATAGTGCCTGTGGCCAACAGTTCATGCGACCGATCGTGCAGTTCCATAAGGGAACCGATCATCTGTGATTTACCAACGGACTCCATCTCGGTTGCAGCTGGTCGCCCCACACCATCAGATATTTCTACACTAAACTACACTACACTACTACACTACACTACACTACACTACACTACACTACTACACTACACTACACTACACTACACTACACTACTACACTACACTACACTACACTAAACTACACTACACTACTACACTACACTACACTACACTACACTACACTACACTACACTACACTACTACACTACACTACACTACACTACACTACACTACACTACTACACTACACTACACTACACTACACTACACTATACAAAACAGTTTTGTCTGATGAAGGGACCACACTGGTTCTGAAACGTCACTGAATATTCACTTTAGACTGGTGTGCCCAGCTATATTTATCATGGTGCTTTTATATCATCACGGAACTCCTCAGTGACTTCTACTATCTGTAATTTACAATAGCGGATACATTATATCCATTATATAATTACAGGTGGCAGTTGACATTTCCTGTTCCTGAACCAGCTAAGGGTGTGGAATGTACCATTTTAAATACCCGTACACAAGTACGTATGGGTGTGGAATGTACCATTATAAATACCCGTACA